>JAPDKU010000169.1:0-21350 GCA_027569715.1 Hamigera avellanea
CCCCCCCCCCCCCCCCCCCCCCCCCCCCCCCCCCCCCCCCCCCCCCCCCCCCCCCCCCCCCCCCCCCCCCCCCCCCCCCCCCCCCCCCCCCCCCCCCCCCCCCCCCCCCCCCCCCCCCCCCCCCACATACATACTAAGCCTAAACGGAAAGGAAAACCCTAGTAGGGCTTAAAGGTCACGCTCGCTGACATCGAATGGTTCTAGATCTGTGTCGGTGCCGGGTCGGATCGGATCGGACCAAACGGGATGTCTGTTTGGAATCTTCTAGGCTTAACCAACAGGAATTGAATGCATTCAACTCGTCCTTCTCTAATCAAATCAGATTATTGCATATTATTAGATGCAGAATTCAGAAATACTAGAACGATCAGATGCAACACTATAAGTATGGTTATTTTCCGGCTTAGTACTACTGTAGCTCCTTTTAATCCCCCCTTCATTATTATTATTAGGGCTATATCTTCTTGTCACCGCTACTATTTTATCACTCTTTGGGCTTAGGAGCACCACAGTGGCGTCGCAAGCCGTTGAACTAGCCAATGCCACAGTCAGGTACAAGAAAATAAGACCCCAAACACACCAGTTGAAATGAAGTCCATCTCCCATATTTCTTTTACGCATCTTCCATGGCTACGTGCCAGAGGAAAATCAGCAGCCTATCTCCTGCGATCTCCATGCAAAAATGGCGACCAAACCCCGCTATGAGATTCATGAACTCCAGCCTACCCAGCAGAAGCTGGCCGCCTTCAGGTACCGCAGGTATCTCTACCCTGTAGCTCAAGCTGCAATATGGGCATCCGACATCTATTTCCTCGTCCGGGTGGGCGTAGCTCTGACCGCCATGCATCAAACCTGGCCAATGTGGCTCATGATTGGAGTCGAATTGATATTTGCCCGTAAGAATAACATAACCCCAGCAAGAAAGTGGTCTTTGTATTGACTTGACTTCACCAGGTCTATCCCGGCAAAACCAACTCCTCACGGTCGCAGGAGGTACTACTACTGACCCTCAACTGGCCCGAAAGAGGCTACGGCTCCGGGGATCCAAGGATCTGCCGCGAGTCGACGTGCTGGTCGCTTGCTGTGGTGAGCCTCTGGACGTTATTTTGGACACAGTGCGAGCAGCCTGCTCCATGGACTATCCCACTTCGCAGTTCAGAGTCCTCGTCCTGGATGACGGAGGATCAGAGGCACTTCGTGCGGAAATCGTGGAGTTGCGCTCTTCTACTTGGCCTCACCTCTTCTATCACACTCGCGGATCGCATTCAGGCCGAGTCTTCGCCAAAGCAGGAAATCTCAACTTCGCCCTGTTTTCCCTTCAGGAGCAGTTCCAGCCCGAATACTGTGTGGTTCTCGATGCAGATTGCCTGCCAGCGTCTGAGTTCCTCCGTGCCACGTTGCCCCATCTGCTGCAGAATCCACAGGCTGCTTTGCTCACAACGAGGCAGCACTACTACAATCTGCCTCCTGGTGACCCGCTCTGTCAATCCCGTATTCACTTTTATGCCTGCCACAATACTGAGCTTGACCGACGAGGCGCCGCAATAGATGCGGGCTCCGGAGCTGTCTTTCGTCGCAAGGTCATAGTCGATGCAGGCGGATATCCTACGTTTTCTTTCTCCGAGGACTGGCAGCTCTCCCTCATCCTGCAAGGCTGTGGGCACGTCACACTCCAAGTGGAGGAACCGCTGCAGTTTGGTCTGGTTCCCAACTCTCTACAAGGGCACGTTGCCCAAAGAAATCGATGGAATATCGGACACTCGCAGCAGTACAGTGCCCTACTCCCACCAGCTAACGAGACCATTCCAAGGCAGCTGCAGTGGAGCATCGCCATCAATGGACTTGAAATCATCCTGGGTCTAGCCGGAGTTTTCGTTGGATTCTTGACCGTCCCAATATTATTACTATCGGGCCAGCTCATTCCAGCAACGTCGCCGTTACTCATCAAAGTACAGGTTGCCCTTGCAGTAGTGCACATTGGTTTGACATGGTTGTATGGGTGGTTACAAGCGGCACACACGGGCTTTCGAGTCTCGCTCTTTTCTCATCTGGAAAACAGCTGGCTCGCTGGTAGTAAGTGCGCCCCTATCATACTGGAAGAAAATTCGCTGAGGCAGAGAAACAGCACACCTCTATGCCATAATCAAATTCCACTGTGTTTCCAGCAAGCCACAGGGATCGTTCGTCACTGGAAGCGTTGCAAACTCATGGAACCGAACAACCTACTCGTCGCTGTTCCAGAAGATCGGCATCCTCTGGGAAACCGGGGTTGTTTACGGCGTCTCTCTATTTCTTGTCACGCTAGGCACGATATTCTTCACGGCCTGGACGACAGTGACCAGTGATGCCGAAGATCTTCTGGCAACCCGATTACTCACATCCTTCACCTGGCCTCCGCTGCTTCATATCTGCTACCTGTCGGTTATCAACCTCTGGGTACCTGTTTCGTGCTTGTTCAATCCGCCTCGATACCCTGAGCGGACGTCTCGGTTGACCAAAAGCGAGCGGGGAATTGCGTTCCCGAGACCTGAAGTCCAGCAGCAGCTTTCTTTCCAAGGACAGTGCCGCTCACACGGACCCCGTTCTGTGGTTGTGGTTCCTATTATTCTGGGGTTGTCACTCCTACTAGCAGCTTTCTCGTTGTGATGGCAGTGTAGAGCGAGATATGTATTGTGCCAGCTACTCTAGCCACATGCTACCCAGATTTGTAAGATGGATGTCAGAAAATGTAGGCAGGAAGACAGCTATTGTATTGCTCATTAAAAGGAAATCAATGCAGAATTTTAGACTAGCAGAAGAAGATAGGGCGATCAGATCGTTGCAAAGGCATATTTAGTCCATATCCATCTCGTTAACCTCCTCCACGGTACCATCAATCCGGCTTCTGAGCCTGCGTCTCTCCACCCCAAACGCCTGACTCTTGTGACTCGCGCGGCTAACGTTCGCATCAACGCCGCCCTCCGTAGCCAGCTCGGCTTCGCGGCGTTTCTCGATACCACGCAACAAGTGCTCGTTGTCGGCGACCAGCTTCCGGTCCTCGGCGATCTCGCGCGCCCGCTTGCCCGCCATCCGCTTCTTGTAGAAGACACGCTCGCGACGCGCGCGGATCTCGCTGATGCGCTCCATCGCTTGCAGCGTGTTGGCCAACAGGTCGCGGTTGTAGCGTGTCGGGACGTTGCGGCGGGCGGCGAATTGCACCGTGCTGTCGACCAACATCTCCTTGCCAGCGTACATGCGATGAGTCTTGGTCCACTTGAGCTTGCGGGGCTGGCGCTTCATCTTGAAGTTTTTATGGCATTTCGAGCGGCAGAATCTGAACGATTTCGCTGTGGCACAACCAAATCTCTCGAGTTAGCAATGTTGCCTCCCAAAACGGTCGGAGTTGGGCCGCTGAGAGAGTTTTTCGCATACCATCATTTCTCACAAAGGTAATGCCCTTGGACGGATAAGCAGGGCGGCCACAAAAATAACACGGCTCGATCCTACGGCTCTGTGTCAGTTAAACGAAGATCATCATCGTTGTCTGCAGTGGATCGAAGCCTACCTCATCTTGGCTGTGCTGTTGAGATTCACGGTCGGTGGCTCCCGTCCTGATTAAAAACTTGACTTACTTGATGGTCAACCAGTGGGGCGCGAGCCGGCCTTAGTCAGCAAGAGAGTCGCCCACGCAAAAAGTATTCGGATTGCACTAACCTGTTTGGGTACACCGCCTGAAATACTGCCGATTCTGCCGCTGAAATCTGGGGATGCGTCGAATCCGCAGCTGGATTCAAACAGGCGGTGTAATTAGCGCTATCCAAATATTTATCACTGTACCTAGATACAGTGGCACCTCAAGGTAAATTACTAGACTTATCAAGGCTTTAATTGAATATTGTTTAATAAAGAAAAGATAGAAGTCATAGAATCATTGTGATAATCCGGCCTGAGGCCCCCATCGGGTTTGTTTGTTTGCCTTTTGTTCCCCACACCGCCTTTCGAGGATGGAAGTTTTCTGCCGTGGGGCGCGGGCCTGTGGATTAAGGCCACGGCGCCAAACGGGCCTAGGCCTTTTTCTCTTTCCCCTCCTCACCTTAGTGGTATGATTTTCGTTGCAGGGTGCTCAGTCAATCGATTTGGCCGATTGGTACAATAATGATTTCTGTTATTACCTATATTGAGAAACAACCTCTTCTGCGACATTGTTTCTTTCCACTTCCCCAAAAATGTCATACCATATCATCCAGAATCGCCATCTTCCCATATTCAACAGTATGCACCAATGTCATAGCTCGGGTACGTATGATCCGTAGCACAGGTCCGAGTACCGGGATCATACAGCGCAGTCGCTAGAATCCATCCATCCCCCATTAGCCAATTTACCTCAAAAAGACACAATCATCCGAAAAAAAGAAAACATACCATCAACTGGCAAATCCGCCGCGGGACGCCTCACGATGGTCTGCGCCTCGGGCGTCAACGCATTCTCGCACCGGATCTGATCCTCCCCTCCGCTGCTCGTCGTGCTCCCCGTCCACACGTCGACGTGCCAGACTCCCCGGCTCCAATCGGCCGTGCACTGCGCGCAGTAGTCCTCGTGCCGCAGGTACTTGTGCAGGTACGGATCGTAGATGACTTCGCACGAGTCGAACTCGCCCGGCGCCGAGGCGAAGGTCAACGGGTCGGAGAATGTCCCCGTGCCGCCGGCGACGTAGCCGCGGCCGCAGTCGTAGGCGGTCGCGGGGCCCGGGGGGTCGTTGTCCGGGAAGCCGTAGAAGGTGTGCGTGACGCCGGAGATGGGTTCGCAGGCGTGGACGGTGGAGAGGGCCAGCGAGGAGGCGAGGGCGGTCAGAGTGAGGTAGCGCATGATGGAATTGGTGGGTGTTGCCGTCGGGTTGGTTATCCGGGGCCAAGGATGGATATCCCATTTGAGAAGAGAGGGGAATTTGCCATGGTATTTATATTTCTGGTTTTTTGTCTCGAAGCTGACGGAGGAATTGATCGAATAGGTGTGTCATACGGATTGGAGAATAATGTGGCATATGCTGAAAGGGGCTGTTGCTGATTCTCGAGTCAGCGTTGCATTGTCGTTTAGTGTTATATGTTCGAGACAAACATAATATTACCGGGGTAATTAGGTGGTATAGACCCCGGTCTGCTGGCCAGGCATTTTCTAAAATAGGAAGTTTGAAGTTTCAGAGTCTCCCGCATGCTCCCTGAGATCAGTTTGATTAGTTCGACTTTTCCGTCTGAGGTTACTTTCCTCTGTTGAGTCTTGACATACACAGAACGGGGAAACTGGTGTTGTAAACCTCATGAGGATGCAGATAGCGGGGCTGTCTGAGCCTACGTGCAAAAATATTCAAGAATTATTTCCGTCGAAGGAATACAAAATTAGCGTCGCTTTCTTCGAGCGTTGCCATCGATACTTTGACAACCTGCCGTCTGACAGCTTATTAGTGGAGATTCTTTCATCCCCGTAAGGCCGAAATTACCCGATATAGCATCTCGGGTTTAAGTGCCCTTTTCGAGTAATTTCGACCGTTCTCAATCTGACGTATCAGCAACAATTTCTGCCAGCACGTTCGGGCAGTGTCGCCGCAGTGACTCCAGAAAGCGGCATAACCTAGAATAAATCAATTGGCCATCTATTTTTCGGCGAGCGGGTCAAATTGTTCGTACACTGTTATCTATCCAACGTCATGTGATTCTCCCGTCAATCGCGCTCGGACCAAGTTACGCCTTGTGGGCCGAAAAAGCTTGACCGAGAAGGAAAGCACGGGCCTCGATCACCGAATGCACATTGGTTGATGCCTGCCGCCCGTTCTCAGGTATTTAATCCCAGAAACCCCTCTCAGTCTCATCTGCTGCTAATGCCGGCGTCGACATTTCGATTTTCCTCATGAGGACTTTTGAGAAGCAGCAAAACAATCGATTGCTTCTCACCAATCGGTACATGAAATAAACCATGTCCTCCGAAGTCTCGGCCCCGCGTCGAGGACCAGGACACCTGCTGGTGAAAGCCCTCGACGAATTGGGCTTGGTCACCGTCTGGCAATCCTCGCTGGACGTGAAGCTGCTTTGTGCCCAGCGTTTTGTCCGTCTCTTCGCGTACGGCGGCTCGACGCTCATCTTGGCCTCGTATCTCTCCACCTTGGGGATTTCTGACGATCGCATCGGCCTGTTTATGACGCTGACGTTGGTCGGGGATGTGGTTATAAGCTTCTTCTTGACGCTTTTCGCCGACGCGATGGGTCGCAAGGCGGTTCTTGCGCTGGGCTCCGCCTTGATGGCTGGCAGCGGCCTTATCTTTGGGGCTTTTGGGAATTTCTGGGTTCTCCTTGCCGCCGCGGTGTTTGGGGTGATTAGTCCGAGGTAATTTTTTTATTATCTACTTTTCGATCGGTTGGCTTACTTGTAAGACATGCTAATTGTCGTCTAGTGGCAACGAGATCGGCCCCTTTCGCGCAGTCGAAGAATCGACTCTGGCGCATCTCACCCCGCACGAAGGCCTCAGCGACATCTTTGCGTGGTATTCGCTGATCGGTACGGCTGGTACCGCGCTCGGCATTATGACCTGCGGATGGGTCATCAGCTTCTTGCAAGCCAGCAAGAACTGGGAATTCCTTGCTGCGTGCCAGGTCACCTTCTTCGCGTATGCTGCGATCGGCGGGATCAAGTTCATTCTCACTCTGGGATTGAGCCACAAGGTCGAAGCTGTCAAGAAGAAAGACGCTCCTCTCGCCGAGCAGCAGCGCCAGCAGAGCGCTGCCGAGACTCAGCCTTTGCTGGGTGATACGACTGACAGTGGTCCAGCGCGGGCACAGCCCGAGCCGACACGAACGAAGGGTCTGTTTTCGACGATCGAGAGGGATCTCGTTTCGTTGGTTATCAGGCTGTTTTTGTTGTTTGCATTGGATTCGTTTGCTTCGGGGTTGGCGTCGCTGTAAGTTGACTTTTTTCCCGCAAAGCACCTGGACAAATCTTCTCCTAACATAACGGGAATCGCTAGATCCTGGATGACGTACTATTTCAAGCGCAAGTTCTTCCTCCCCGAAGGCAAGCTCGGGTCTATCTTCTTCACGACAAGCATCATCTCCGCCGCCTCGATGCTGGTCGCATCTTCCATTGCCAAACGCATCGGCAACGTCAAGGTAAAGCTACCCGTCCTGGCACTTGGTTGACAGCATCCGACCCTGACAACAACTAGACAATGGTCTTCACCCACCTCCCCTCCGCCATCTGCCTAGCTCTCATCCCTATCCCCTCCACCCTCCCGCTGTCACTTAGCTTCCTGGTCCTTCGCGCATGCTCGCAGAACATGGACGTTGCTCCGCGCTCGGCATTCCTTGCCGCTGCGCTTCCAGCGGATAAGCGCACGGCTATTATGGGCGCGGTCAACGTGGTCAAGACGTCCAGTCAGAGCTTGGGCCCGCTTATCACCGGCGTATTGGCGGACCGTGGTATGTTCGGCGTTTCGTTCACCACTGCGGGTATTTTGAAGGCGGTCTATGATATCGGGATGCTGGTTAGCTTTGCGGGGAAGGAACCGGTGAGGAGGAAGGTCGTTGCGCAGGAGGAGGATGCGGAGGAAGATGGTCGCTAAGATGGATTTCAGTTCCATTGACCTCCAGACAATTAAGCGCTGATTTACAGCAGAATATGTTTAAGTTCAGAGCATTGCCAGCAACTAAATGGTATATACATGTACCGACTGAGTGCCTGCCCTACAAATCTCGTCCATCTCGTCCATCTTATATACCCCCTGGTTGCACGTGCATCAACCAAAGTGAGATGCGGGTAGTCACTGAGAACAAGCGACGCCCCCCGATTACGGAGCCGCTACGTCAGCCCCCCAAGCATAAATATCCGGGGTAGATCCACCACAACCATGGCATCTCCATCTCCAGAGAATAAAACGAAACATGACACCCTCCCTCGCCTCCATCCCCCCCGTCGCAACGATTTTCTCCGCCGGCTTCCTCGGCCTCGGCGCCATGCACCTCCTCGCCCCGCTGCAGACGTGCAAATTCTTCGGTCTGCCCTGCTCGTCGTGCCGGTTCCCGGGCGCCTCGGCGGCGCCGGCCAAGGAGCTGCGCGAAGAAGAAGTGTCGGCCGACCCCGGCGCCGTGCCGTTCATCTACGCCAACGGAGGGCGCGAGTTGATGTTGAGCATCGCGTTTGCCATCCTCGGATGGCAGGGGAATCGGGACGGGATCTGGGCGTTGATGGTGGGCATTTCGGTATGGAAGTCACTTCCTCTTGGGTTTTTTTTTTTTTTTTTTTAAAGAAAAAATTCGTGGAGGTGAGGGATTCTGATGAGTACTGATGGCTATATATGGATTGGGTTACTTAGGTGGCGGCGCAGATCGACGCCTACGTCGTCTGGAAGTTCGGAGGGGAGAAGTACGGCGGGTGGAAAGGTCGATGGATCATGCATTCCGTTGGAGGGGCGGTGGTGGGGATGCTGGCGTGGATGGGGTGGTTTATGTGAATTGGAAAGGTACTGTTCCTACCTACCTCGTCTCCGCAGATGGTATATTATATGGTGGGGATGGGCTTATACTGTACCTAGATAACTGTACCTACACTGCGTGTCTTTTAGAAATCTACTACTACATCTTCAATTCCACCCCCTTGGACGACGGCGTAAGGTATAACGAGGGTAAAGTACTAGGTCCGTACTCGGTACAACTACATTAGTCCACCAAGGAGACAAAAAGGTATGGCCTATCCCAAGGTTTCGAAAGCAGTTGATTCCTGATTTGCTGCATGCTTATCAATACATCGCCCTTCAATGTCATGTCACATCAGATCGACGTATAGACCTCAGTTGGAAGGCGGTTTGTCACGGCAATCGCAGTACATCATTCTTTCCCTCCAGGGTCAAAAAAGGGTCTAGTCTTCATTCCGTTACTCTGCTAGCCCTCTCTCTCCCTTCCATTCCCATGCCTCTATGGAAAAAAGCCTTCATCTCTATTACCTCGACGTAGACTTACTGCCCTTCGAACCGCAACGATTGTATTCTCGGTATCGTCCACGCGCGCTGATGATCGGAGATAAAGGCCCAGATGCTGAGCAGCTGGACCGCCCTGAGCGCGATGGTTTTCCTGCGGGTCTGCGCGAGATTCGCATGGACTTTGAACACTCGATTCACGGTCCGCGACTGCGCCGGACTGTTCTTGGACCTTGTCGTCCAGCTTGTCGGGGATGGCCTCGTCGCTGGTGGAGGATGTCTGGGCGGCCGCTTCGTCTCGAGTGTCGGGGGTTTTGGTTGAATCGGAGGGCGTGCCAGCTGGATATGTGTCAGCGGGAGGCGAGGCCAATGGGAAAAACGTGGAAGGGATGGATCCATGGTGGTTACATGAAAAGGGTGAGTGAGGGGGAGATAAAGAAGAACAGGCCGGGAGAGAGAGGAAGTGAAACAACAGGAACAATAAAAGTAGATTTGAAGAGGCCACAACGCATTTCAAAGAGACAACAGTTTGTTTACCTTGGTCCGGAGCACGCTCCATTCGGTCACCGAACACGACGCGATTTTCGCTGATTCGCCACCGCTGTCGACGCGGCTGACCGCTGCCAGGTCTCAAGTGGTCTGTCAGCGACGGCATTGTGGGCGTTGCGTGAAGACTGAAGACTCCAAGCAATAGTCTGGTCAGTTGCTTGGAGGAGGAAAAGAGGCAAACGATTGTTGGATGACAGCAGATGAGTAGAAGAAGCGATGGAGGTGGTTGCTTAGGGGAGAAGGAAATGAAAGGAGAGAAAAGGAAAGAAAAGGAAAGGGAAAGTCAAGAGGCAGTCTGCAGCAACGGGAGCCCTTCGAATGAGTATCTGATGGTCACCCCCGCCTTTGGAATCGAGAGATACCTTCGATACCTTGATGAGGCCTACTAGGAAAGGCAAGGAATGAAGCCAAAGGCAAGAAGGAGAAACTCTATAAATGACTGCTATCTATAAATGATGAATGAAGGATGATGAATATGGATGCTCTGTGGATGGCGATCCAGCATATATGCTGGATGCCTTACAAAGAGTATCCTAAGCGAGCTGCATATATCTCAAAGAGATGCAGCAAGCACAAAGACTGAATGTAGAACTGCGTGGAAAATGCAGGAAGATGCCATGCAGGCAGATGGCCGACCTGCAGGCTCCAACATACCTCAGAGTTGGATCGAGTCTATCTACCTACACAAGTCTACAGTGAGGGACGGATCCTACCCCAACCAGACAACAGGAAACCAAACGAAGGTAAAGATTGCACTGTGAATTTTCCGTCAACTCAGTGATTCACTCGACCCTCCTGCAATGTGTATTATGCTTGTTATCTTCGACGAGAACCTCCGCTGTCGAAACAACTGATGTTCAATCGGGATTATTCAAGCACTACTAGAACTGAGTAATGGCCACAACGGGATATCTGACGTAGAAAGAGGCATCGATATTAGCTGCGGGAAAAAAAAAAAAAAAAAAAAAAAAAAAAAAAAAAAAGCACAGCGAGCCGACAGGATCAAACCAGCCAGCCACATCGCCCGCATGTTCTCTGCTGCTGAACCGAATACGGGGTGGGCAGGATGGTAGCAAACAACTCGGACTTGGCATGTCGCTAAAGCTACCGTGTACATGATGATGCTTCCTTGATCCTATCGTGGTTATAATATTCAGGCAATACCCTTCTCTCATAATAGAGGCTGGAGATGTGGAAGCACGATGAGAGCTGATGTCTACGAAGAGGAAGAATTTAGGGGAGCTGACGATAGTGTGGCAGGCTGAACTCCAGCCAGCCTCGAACAACTCGTTTCCGGAACATGCGACAAGAGGAATAAATCTATTCTATAAAGATGGCAAGAACTACTCCACGAGAGCTACGACAGAAGAAAAAGAAAAAAAAAAAAAGAAACAGCAATCTGAAGCAACTTGTTAAGAACCTTAAAGACCATGCGCTTCCTCCATCTCCCTCTCGCACTCCTTGCCACCGGCACCGTTGCCAGGAACTGTACTCCTAATCTGGAGTACTGCGGCCGCATTCTCTTGGAAAACGGTGGGTGCAATTCATTCACCAATCCTTCTGCTTTGATGCCAACCCGTCTAAATGACTTCTAGGAAACTACGAGCGACAGATCCGACAGGCCCTGCGCGAGGTCGGCATCACCAACCCTTCCACGTATGAGATCACCGACTCGCTGTTCTACTGCCTGGGCGGACCAGACGGAGATATCGACTTTGAGGAGACTTGTGCGCATGCCTGTCGTGATGGAGGGAAGAGTCGGGATGATTACTGCACTTAAAAGCTTGGCAGGATTGTTCTTCTTCTGTCGATGCGTGGCTCTGAGTTAGAAATAGCTGACTTGTATTGTGGAGGGTCTGGTTGGTCAGTTGGAAGACGGATTGAATGTGCAGGATGATGGTTTCAGTGGTAATTGGTGTTATCAGGAATGGACAGTTTGCGATAATGTGTTGGCTCTTTGAGGAATAGGAATCAAATGGGGGAGATTCTTTCTCTTATCAACGTATGGAATCTATGTAATATCTAGTCGAGATGGAAGTCTAGTTAGATATACAGCAAGAAGTCTTGGCAACGTCAGATGAAATAGTTATGGCGCTAAGGCTAAACCAGTAAGCGCGATACAAGCGCACAGACCAGCCGATCGCGGCGGCTCTTGGATTATTGTTGGCGGGTGATGCCTGAGGTGTCGCCCGCTTCCTAAATAACTCCATCATCCATCAGGCTTTGTTTACCATGGCTTGATGATTATTTTACGTGGTTTCGGTTGAATGCAGGCTTTTCTAATGCATTTTACTCAATCATCGCAGCTTCCAATGCCATATATCCATTAAGAGTCTACAACAATAGCAGAATTGCTCGGTTAAGAGCTATCCTTTCTCTAACTCGACTCATTAGCACTGACCCCGCGCTCCGCCGCCTTGACGAGCCCCAGAGCGCCCCGCTTCAGATTCGGCGCCATCCCGTCAATGACGTCGGTCGTGAAGTGGTCTAGATCCAGAACGCGATGCATCTGGGTGATCTTGTCCACCATCTCCTCGCACTGTTCGTCTGCACCGTTTTGTTTCTGCCGTTGCCTCGCACCTTTTGGAGGACGCGCGTGCAGAAGTCGACCGACTTGGCGACCTCGGCGTGGGTGAGTTTCCCGCCGACCTCGACGGTTCCTTGGATGACTATCATGGCGTCAGTGGATGATTGTCGAAGGGGTGCAATCCTTTATCAAGAAAGGACGAAAGGAATAGGAATACTCCCTACTACCTAGCAGTGTATATGTACGGAGTACGCAGCTGAATGAACATCTCTGCGACAGCGAGGCTGGCTGGGCTGGCAGCTCCGACGTTGACTGGACATGGGTGGTTTCTGCGTCTTCGCTCTTATGTCTTATTGGATGGAAGTATTGCAAAAAGGGCAAATGTCCAGTGGAACTTTATGTTACATACCTAAATAGGTGGATTGTATCCGGTTCTGTATGGGCAATGGCAATGTGTAAGTTCAATTCCCCCATACCGGATACACATGAAGAGACCTCAGTTGATACATCACATCTAGCCTGATTTGCATTGTTGATTATCATTGAAGGTGGAGATCTCGGGAACGCTAGACATTTTACACCATACTGTAGCCTGAACCTTATCGATTACATCTTGCAGCTTGGCAAACTCTATCCAAGATTCACCTTGACGAATCACGAGAACGCTAGTTACTAGGCGATCTGCAGGTGATGAGGCCTATGTTCCAAGGCAACCTGAGCTCAGCCAGCCTTACAGTAGGTCTCGGGTTGTCCAACTAACATTACTCTACTCTCCTCGTGCTCTCTCGAGTCTCTCCCGCCTGCGGCAACGACCATAACGGATCGTAATACTCATGGACGGTATCCCCCTTGACCCCCGGCGCCACGAATCTCGACACCCCCGTGCTCCGATCGTAGCTCTCGAACGTCGCGGCCAGACGCTTGCCCCCGCCGCCCGGAAGATCCACCACGAACGACGGCGTCATGAACCCGGCGATCGTGCCCCGGACGTGGGACTCGACGTGGAGGATGTCGCGCAGGGGCGTCCGCAGGTCCTCCACCCCTTGGACCATGTCGCCTTGATACACGTAGTACTTGATTGCGTTAATGACTATTTTCGAGAATGAAAGGCCAACATACCGGTTGGATATTAATATCCGCCAAACTGCGAATCAAGCGTTTCATCGTATCCACGTCGTTGTTCACTTGATTCAACAGCACCGTCTGGTTCCGCACCGTCACCGCATTCTCGAACAGCCGCTGCGCCGCCCGCTCCGTGATCCACGAGATCTCCTGCGGATGGTTGAAGTGCGTATGCAGCGCCACGCTCTTCCCCATCCTCCGCCCCCAACTACTGATCTCGACGAGCGTCCGAGTCCACTCGTCCCCCGGGTCCAGGATGCGCGACGGACACACCGACAGGCCCTTGCTGGCGAACCGGATGCGGCGCACATGGTCGATGCCGAGAAGCCGCTCGCCGATTTCCCGCAGCTGCGCCGGCTCCAGGAAGAACGAGTCGCCGCCGGAGACCACCACGTCCGTCACGGCGGGCGTCCGTGCCACGTACGCGAACATGGGCTCCCAGTATTTGCGCAGCGGGAGGAAGCGTTTCTTGGCCACGGTTTCCGTCTGCGTGCCCACCGAGTAGGAGCGCGTGCAGAAGCGGCAGTACACGGGACACACGGATGTCGCTGGATCATAATATGATTGATTAGCTCGGGACGAACACCGACAGTACGAAAAGAGAGACCAAAATACCCAAGAATAACACCTTGTCCGGATACCGATGCACCAGCCCCTTGACGGGCGAATCCTGCGTCTCGTGCAGCGAATCCAGCTGCAGCCGTGGATGATCCGGCTGGAACGAGGACGCCAGCGGGATGAACTGCCTTCGGATCGGATCCGAATATGCATCGTCCCAGTTCACCAGCGAGAGGATGTGCGGCGTCAGACGGGTGGCCATGGGGGCGCGTTTCATCCCCGCGGCGACGTCCTCGATGAACTCGTGGCGGGTGACGTGGCGGTTGGCGGACAGGGAGGAGGGGATTTGGGGCGGGAGAACCGAGGCGAGGAAGGCGAGCAGCGAGGACGCATTTTGGAGGGAGTTTTTCATCTTCGACGAATCGTCAGTAAGTATATCATCGGTCCAGTGCAGCTAACACACCTGCCACTTGTAGTCGATGAACTCGTTCTCCGAGATATCACGCCAGGCGGGAACGCTCTTCCAATATCCGAAATGAGGCGCTCTGGCCGAAGGAAGCGGATGGAGAGAATGAGGATTCAAGGACGGTTGAGCAGGAGCCGTGGCGTGCCATCGGCGTCCGGGTTGTCGAAGACTACTAGCTCGTGCCCAACGTCTGGAGTAGAGGGCCATGGTTGATTTCACATCAAGTACATGAGAATTGAATTTCTTGTGTCAATTCGCGACTCTCATAGCGTACCTATTGGGAAGTTTCGAGAGCACTGGAAATATTTGAATGTTGCAATCGCAGAAGGATTAATCATCCTGGGTGCGTTGGCTGGCCGTGTTTCATTGAATGATGTGAATGAAAGCAAGTAAACTGCAGTGTCATCACACATTTTCCCCACCCTCATTGCAGGTTTCGTGGAATCCCTCGGTGGGACAGGGTTGGGTCCTTGCATGAAGAAAGCAGATTTGTCTTTGACTTGATGCTAAAGTGGTGGCTAGCTAACGAAGATTCCATGTTAGTAACTATCATTGTGTAACCGATGCCCAGCCAGCCATTTCGTATGGATGGATAGTTCCCTGCTCTCTCTGCAGCAGACTGACATCACACCGCTATTCCAATTACATTGGCTGCAGGTGGGTGATGCAATTTGAGATGATATGGTCGACCAGCGTATGCAAGGACCGGACGGAGATGTGATACAATTACGTTATCCCCCTGCACGGTAAACCAACCAGTGAAATAAAATACTTTTACCTTCTTCAGCTTCCCCTGTCACGATCGATAAGCTTGATTCCTCAAAATGACAGGCCAAGGTCTCCTTGTAATCGCCTTCTTCTACGAGAGCTTCTCCCTCTATCGCTCCCGCGGCTACAGCTCCGAGGACTGCGTCGAGCTGGACAAAGACGAAACCATCGATGCCATTGCACAGTCCCTTCGAAGCAATGGCTATGAGGTGGTCCCCGTGGGCGACGTAAAGGAGCTGGTGCAATGTATTGCCCGGGGCGACCATGAGCGATGGGATCTTGGCTTCTCGATCTCCGAGGGAATGCACGGGGTCGGTCGCGAAGCGCAGGTACCGGGACTGCTGGAAGCGTATCAGATTCCGCACGTCTTTTCGGACGCGGCGACGTTGGCCTTGTGTCTCGATAAGGGGAAGACGAAGGTAATTGCATGCAGTCATATAGACGATGGATGCTGACTTTTTCTTTTGCGCAGATGATTCTCGAACACCTGGGTATCCCCACCGCACCGTTTACCGTCGTCCCTGCGTCGTGGCCCGACAACGACCCCGTCTCCCAGCTCTTGGAGCAGAGCCCCCATGCCGATGAATTAAAAGACTCCTTCCCACTGTTCATCAAGCCAGCCTGCGAGGGGTCCTCGAAAGGCATCTATCCATTCTCCAAGGTGAACAACCCTTCCGAGCTCGAGCGTGGCGTCCGGAAACTCCAGACGCGATTCCCGGGGCAAAGCATCCTGATCGAGAAGTTTCTCGCCGGACGCGAATATACCGTCAGTCTGCTGGGCACGGGCAAGGCCGCCCGCGTCATTGGCACGATCCACTTGGACTGGGAGGCGATGAAGAAGCAGGACTCGCAGACTGGCGCGGTGAATCTGAATCCATTCGATGGAGGCTTCTTCGATGTCTCCAACAAGAACCAAGCAGGGCCGGACGAGCTATACCGGATGATCGACGACGGTCGGGACGACCCCGAAGTCCAGGCGGCGGAGGGTCTTGCGCTGCAGGCATGGAGGGCGCTGGAGTGCTACGATGTCGGTCGAGTGGATGTTCGATACGGGGGAAATGGAAATGGCAAGCCGTATGTGTTGGAGCTGAACCCGCTTCCTGGATTGCGGCCGCGATGGTCTCTCCTGCCTGACACAGCCCTGCACCGTGGGATCAGCCACGAGACGCTGCTGGGGGCGGTGATTGACAGCGCATTGCAACGATATCCCCATTTGCAAGCCAAGCGAAACGCGGTACAGCCACCAGCCATGGGTAGTTGAGAGCTGGAGAAGGTGCCAGTCTCCAAGGCGATTGCGTGGTGCTCTCTGTACTGGTAGTTTATAGTTAGCTGTCATTAAGCCGAGATTAGAGGTGATCACTCCATACACTGTGTGCCCTTTGCAGTAAAGTCTGTCAACAGTAACCCGAAAGGTATAAAAATAAAAAGAGAACTCAAATGAAGTGGAAAATTAAAATGCAGAAAAGGAGAAATGAGAAAAGGAATCGAGACCAATGAAAACACAACTAGGTAAACCACTCATAACAACTTGTTTTCTTCATCTCTCATATCAACCAACCATATTCTATCCTAGCTGTTAACATCATAGAGCCTAGTTGAGCTATGTGCAATATATACCTCTTACTCCTCATAGTCCCACATGATAATGAAGGATTTCCCCGTAATGACAAGATAATCAATATGATGAAAACCAAGCACTGATTTCTCTATTAACCAAGCTGCACAGACGTACGGTCATTACCAACCATATATGAAGAATGGCGCCGAACATAGCCCTTTGCCAACAAAACGACTTACAATATCCTCGCAATAGGCCACATACTCTCTGTCCTGCTCCTCGTCCAACTTCAATCTTTCATACGCGGTCTTAAGCGGAAAGAAGGTAGAAGCAGGCCCGCAAAGCTTCATCTCATCCTGCATCAGATAGTCCATACCCCGGACGACCTTTTTGAATAGTGCCGAGGTTCGATCTGGAATGCGGTCCAAGAGTGCATAATAACCCGTCAATGATCTATTTTCCAGAGTTAGATCGGGGTAAAAAGACGATGCCAGCTTGTCAATCTCCGAAAGACAGACAATCTGGAAAGACCAGAGGTGCGTGAAGACATTTGCCATGGTAATGTCTGGGAACCAGAGAGAAAGGTGATTATTACCACCAGGTCTGCTATCGCAGGGCCAGTAGCAAGGTTCATCGCTACGGTCACACTGTAGACGTATCCCCCAGTTCTCGAGGCGTACGAGGACGTCGACGAGTGAGGAGAAAATCTGCTTTATCTCGGAGGCGCTTGCGCATGCTCCGTATGGAGTTTGAATGGACATTTCATCATCAAGCTTCTGCATAGCGATGGGAGGATTGCCACTTGGCTTAAGGGATTCTGCATGGGTGAAAGATGATGGGAGAGGGACAAAACGGCACATGTAGCCAGCCATTCTTCCGAGGCTAGGAAGATTGGCTGACGAGATCGAACGGCGTCGAGGAGCTGAGACAAGATTTGTTAGAAGCAAGACAAGACTTACTTTGTCCTCCCAAGGCCAAAATGATATGATTTTCATGCGTACCAAAAGCGGTCTGAACCCAACAAAAAGCTTATGTAGGGTTCCATTCCTCTATGGTTCCGGACCATGAGAACGGATCAATTCACCGACTCCCTTTATGTGCGCTGTTAAGCCGGCTGCGGAATTGGGAAACATAAGCTGCAGACAGACTGTAAATATATGTATAAACAGATTTTCAGGGTTAGCGAATGGAATGGATGCACAACATACCTCTGCTAAGCTTAAACACATAATGGACGCCGTAAACTCCGCATTACAGGGTTGATCTATCGTGGTAAACCCTTTTCTCAGAGCCCGAATAGCGGCGTAATATGTCTGGGTGATGTCTATATCGGGACGTGTGGTTTTGGGTTCTGAGATGATATTGAAACGGCCAGGGCCTTCATGGCTGATGATAGAATATCGTTGTGATGATTCCCGATGGGGTTAAGTTTGGGAAGGACTTCCACCTAGGAGCCGCATATTTGAGATCGACTGCCGTCAGGACAGAAATATGGCAAAGACATTCCATCCTCCGGAATATAGCTTTTCACCATCAAGCCAATTAGTTCATCCCATGTAGCCCAGCAAGGGCCCGGTGACGGATGACGGATGAGGCTGGTGGAGGGTGGCTGTTCATTACGAGTGATGCCTAAAATGCGATTTTGTGTTTGAGTTGGAGGAGTGATCGGTATGAACTCCTGGCTTTGGCTGCTGCCATTTAGTAGGAGTTCAGCTCGCTGTTTAGGACTGGGGGTCTTCGAGGAATGAATGTTCTGCTGAACGAAGGTCCACTCGTGCTGATAACCGGGACATTTTCGTCCTGTCAGGGCGCATTGACTGCATTCGGGGCGCTTTCCATCGCACTGAACACAGGGTTAATTTCTCTGATGGATGGCTATGATGGGAAGGAGCGTTGGTTACCCCTAATTTTCGCGCTCTACATGTATGGCATATTGACCGTTGTTTGACCTTCATTCCGCGCTTCAAGGCATCGAAAGCGATTTGATGTGTCCACTGCGGGCTTCATCAACCACCTGAATTGGGAAAGTATATCCATCAAGAAAAAAGACAAGCAAAACTGGACCGTTCCGATTTGATGTGTCCACTGCGGGCTTCATCAACCACCTGAATTGGGAAAGTATATCCATCAAGAAAAAAGACAAGCAAAACTGGACCGTTCAAGGATGATGTTAAGGAGATTGTCTTGAGAACTGGAAGATGGCAGAATCATGTCTCTGATGAATAATCAACTCATAGCCACCGTGACATGATTTGCGCGCTATCGGCCAATCAAAACAAAGACCAGAGGTCTTGGCGGCTTTTGACGCCTAAAGCGGTTAAACCAGTGCGGAGATGTCCGGGAGCTAAATTAGCCTGAATCTGGTAGACTGGTACAGTATGGCCCGGGCCGACCCACTGACGACGCGTCCTTGCACGCCTCTAATTGGTCCAATTCCTTTCCCTCTGGTTCGTGGCAATTTGGCGATTCGTTGACATCTCATCTTGGCGAATTAGGGCTCAGGAGCAGCAAAAGCGGAGGGTCATACCTTTTGCCTCTTTATCAACTTCGTCTCAGATCATCAAGTCGTCGAATATGGTTCATGCTCTCTGCTGAAAAGTTAAAACGATCTCCGTCCTGCGTATTTTTATCCATTTATGGGATCATTAACCGCCAAGACTTGCCAGTTCTTACAAATATCAACCACGCTTGCGAAAACATGCCAAACTATATTCTTACAACTTTGTTGGTCGAATATATAATACTATTGTCTTCTCAAAGTTCTTTGGTGCTCAAATTAACTTGATTCTCCTATCATTAAGTCCCATTTACCTTTCCCTAACTAATCAAACGATCAAAATGGCCACCATCCCGAAGCATATCAGCGTCGGCATCAACCATGTCTACAAAGCCGTCGACCAAATTCCTCCATCACCTGAGCTCGCCCTAGCTAAGAGAGTGGCTACTACCACTTGGGACTTCGCTTCTGGAACCCTAGGAATTCTCGGTATGTTATCCTGAAATCTGAAACCCCTTTGGTCGGCATTTTCACCAGGAAGAAACTGACGAATTATAAAATCAAAACAGCGCTCCTGAACTATAAATGGGCAGGCACAGGAGGACCGAGCTCATGGGAAGAGAAAATGGTCATTTACACCTATATGTGCACCGGTGCATATGTCGGTTGGCAATATTTCAAAATTCGAATGTATGCGGGATTGGGGTGTTTGTGGGTTGCGCCGTTGTTATCGACTGTGGCGATGCTTTGGTGGGTGAAGTAGTTGTGATATTAGACTACTGTAACATAAGTGTTGAGACTCCTGTCCCTCGTCCTGGGTATGGCAGGGATTACATCAAGGTTGAAGGATGAAACCATGCCCTTGAACATGGTTTACATGGTTAATGCCTCTATACTTGTATGTGTATGGGAGTAGAGTCTCGAATATAGAGTAAGTTTTCACTGTTAGGAAGCAAAAGTCGCCAGATCCTATGCGACTTAATCTGCTTGGAATCCATTTCAGTATATCCACATATAATATCATATTAGTACCCTCCAGTCTTGACCCCTAATCTAACCTTTTCCGGTAGCTTTATCTGTCAAGAAATAACAGTCCCATTTGGCATGACATATTGATGTCGAAATTTGCCACTAAATGGGGCAAATCATGAGAGTGAATAATTGATCTGCAGGTGTTTTAATTGATGCTCTCTTATTCAGCCATCAAACTAGTTTAGCTATTTCATTCTCAGATCGAAAGCCACCCCGTAATCAGGACCCGTGGATTTGTAAGGATTTGATGACCCGTTTAGGAGAGGAGGCCCTGTCAGAGCTATATATTCGGACATGTAGACATCTTCCCTTTGTCCAAGCATCTCAAAAAAGTCCTCTCGTCCAGCATATACTTTTTTTGTTTCTTACCACGCACCTCTCAACTGTCAATAACCAACATGGTCTCTTCAAACTTTAAAAGCACGTTGAACATCACGCACATCGGCACCGCAACCGCCATCCTTGACATCGACGGTGTCAACCTCCTCACCGACCCTTTTTTCTCACCCGCCGGCACCGAATTCGACGTCGGCGTCGCCGTGCTGAAAACCACCGACACCCCAGCACTCGGCCTGCAAGACCTCCCACCCATCGATGCCGTTCTGCTAAGCCATGAGGACCACCCCGACAACCTTGACCCGCTGGGTCGGCAGCTCCTCGACGGCCGCCACGTCCTGACCACAGTAGACGGTGCAAAGAACCTTGCGCCCCGCCCCGGTGTCCGCGGCCTTCGACCATGGCAAACCGTCACCCCTCGCCGTCGGGGGAAAACAATTCCAGGTAACCGGTACACCGTGCCAGCATCTGCCCGGCGGCGAGTGTACAGGCTTCATCCTCGCATCGGACGAGTTTTTTGGCACAAGCGCCGACGGTCGTCGTCCCAATGCCATCTACATCACCGGTGACACGGTGTATATCGACGAGCTGAAGCAAATCCCTGACAAGTGGCATGTTGTTGCTGCTGTTATGAACTTGGGGAAATGCTCATGCGCTGCTCCCGGGGGGTACTCCTCTTCAAATCACGATGGATGGGAAGCAGGCTGCGATGCTTTTCAGGGATCTGAAGGCGGACGTGCTGGTCCCTATGCACTATGAGTCTTGGGGACCTTTCAAGCAATTTGGAGAGCAGCTCAAGCAGGTGTTTGAGCAGGAAGGGGTGATGGATCGAGTTTGCTGGTTGATTCCGGGGAAGGAGAAGAAGGTCCTGTTACATAGACCTCGGCAGAACCTCAAAACGGGTGAGCAAGTTGGAACCTCCACCCGACCCTCAAGACCCTCCACCCTCAACGGAACCTCTGAGGGTCACCCTCATAGACCCTCACTCACCCGCCAAGACAA
>JAPDKU010000170.1:0-20880 GCA_027569715.1 Hamigera avellanea
ACCCACACCTACCATTGTTTTTATACATTTTTTTTTTTTATTTAAAAATTTTTTTTTTTGTTTGACTTTTGTAATAAATTTAATATTTTTGGGTCAAAAGTTTTTTTTAAATTTTTTTTTTTTTTTTTTACGTTTTTTTCTTGTTTTTCTTTTTTTGTTTAAAACAATTAATTTTTTTTTTTTTTAATATATAATATTAAATTGTTAAAAAAAAAAAAAAAAAAAAAAAAAAAAAAAAAAAAGCCAGCCATGTACATAATATCGATTCCTAACGGATATCCCATGAGGCGCCGAACCCCGAGAAGAGCCGGACATTGACCTTGGCCAGAGAGCCAAAGCAGTACTTTACTACTTTTGTGCCGTAGGTACCATGTCAGATACCGTGACCCCAGTATTCCTGCATCAAGACGTGAGGTACACTGCAGACTACAGTGTTCCATCGGAAATTCGGAATGAACTTTCCTGCCAGAGATAAGGCGAAGTGCAATATGAGTGACCTTCCTTTCTGGACAGTGGACACTAGATAGAGCTCCTCCGCAGCACAGACGACTTAGCCATCCGTCTAAGTTCTACTAACACCTCACCGGGCTGGCCCTCCGCACTGTCAGTGTCATCATGCCCTCCATACGGAGTACTCCGTACCTACCGTACGCGATCGTCAGAGTTCAGCACAATCCCAGGGTAGGCCCGTTCACCTCGGAGCTCGGGATTCGAAGCAGTGAACCATGATGATGGTGGATCGACGGCTTGTCAGCGGATTCTGTACAGTAATCTCGTCCTCCGTGCGCAACACACGGACCTCCGCGGGTGAAATCGTCAACTGTACCACGGTGTGTGTCTGGTTTGTGAAAATGACGAACGAATGTAGAGAAATGATCGATATTCTGCTGAGGGGGCAGTGATGATTCTTTCGTTGGGTTGTGATACAATGTTATTTCTTAATCATTTACTGTACAGGTTTACTTCATATAGAGGTTAGCGAAGTGTATACCTACTTATTGAACGTTCCGGATATATATACAAGCGGAATATATATTTTGCATCTACGATGCTCTCCAGGCACATCATACGCAGCTTAACCGACATTTCAAGCAGTATCTTAAATCTTTATGGATAATAGATCAACGCTATGAATTCTCCAATAGTGATATTAATGTCTTCGATTCTCGATCGATATTACCCGGCTCATTCGTATATACTATATACCTATAACTATGGACTGTCCATAACAGTCACGACTCACGACACTGTGCCATCCATGACCATTGACGATCCCCCGCTGCACCGACGGATCGAATTTTAACCGTACAGTAGAACATCCGCTCTTCCGTCCAGCCCACCGCACCAACCTTGAACCGCCACGCCAGGCCCAATAGTCCCGTCGCACCGCCGTCTTGGCCTCTATTTAGCTAACTTACAGTCAAGCTTAGTCGGGTTGGCCTTTTGCACGGATGCCAGATCCACATGCAACCCACGGCTGATTCCCAGCCGCATCCGTACCTAGGGACGGTCGAACCGTGGATACGTGCGATGCTATCCGAGTTGCTTGTGCAATTATGTCGAAGTCTAAGTGATAGAGATCCAATCTTTTGGAGGACTATGTACATCCCCACCAAATCATAACAAGGGGAGATTCGAAACGCCGAGCAAGGGAGTCGACCCCGAAAAGCGAATGTCCTTTTCTTTCTTTCTTTTTTTTTTTTTCCCGGACCAATCAAGTCCGGATCTTTGCTTAGCGTGGAGAGGGGAAGGTGCGAGGAGGCCGTTTCGACTTTCAACTTCCAAGAGTCCTCGACCATAACTTAGTTTTCGTTGTGACCGCGTATCTTCGCAATAGAACCAAATAATCTACCCCGCTACCGCCTTGAATGTTAATCAACTTATTCCGTATTCCGGTTCAACTTCTTCGTACCTTGCAGATGAAATGCAGTTACGGAAGTTTCCGTCGAACTAGCGCTGGAGTTATTGCTTTGCGGCATCCCACAACGGTCAGGCCTTTGTACTCCGTACCTCGGCAGGTACAGTCCACACATTCTCCCGGGGTACTTCCTGGAAAAGACCTACATAGATGATAGTATGACCTAACTACCTAGGTAGGGCCAGTTCCGAATGTTTCGGTACGGAGTAGCTAGTTCTTGAGAGTTTAGGCGTCCGATCTTGTGCGACAATCTTGCGTGCGTCATGCCATCTCGAGGTCGTGGATGTATGTATGAAACTATGTATATGCATGTAGCTGTACCGATTAGGCAATCCGTCGATCTTCCGCCCCATGTTGGAACGTACGTACAGCATATCATTTTTAGTATCATCTTTGGCACTCGATCGAAGGGCTAATAACAAACTCGTTTGACACGAAGGTTAAAAAATCGAGTTAGTTGTGTACATACATCTTTTCCTCCTTGGCGTCCACGTCTATCGTTTCGCCACCACTGGAAAAAGAGGATGCGCGTCTATAACTGGCTGCAAGAGTCCATCGATTCATTTCCTCTCCATGGCCGGTCATCTGCCGTTCAAACGCATGCCGGAATATTTTCTCGGGGCTGGTTGATCTCGTGTCGTACGACAGCGAATCATCGGAGCCAATTGGCTCGGAGTCAACGAGGGCTGGAGAACGAAAGGGGGTTCGTGGTCATTTCCGTTGTCCGACCTAGGGAGGCTGACATGTCGACGAGAACCTAGGATCATAGGATGTCAGATTGTCAGTAACTAGTACGGAGTAATCTACCCATGCGTTCAGGTTTCAGGCCACCAGCAAACAGCCTACTGCAGGGTGCCGCTACGAATTGGAAAGAATGCGGGAAAATTTAACCTCGCATGCATGTCCCGTTAGTCCCGCGTGCGCCGAAGGAGGCGATCGACTGCACGTTCTTGAAAGAATGCTGGACTCTGACATCCGTATGGTCGGCCAAGACTGTCGTGCTGTCGTGGTGTGGTTGACAGTTGGATTTAGTGCGTGAGATGGAGGATGGGAATTGAACGCCTGAAAAAGTTGGAGATAACGGTAGTTAGGAGAAGAGGTTTTGGCATCCAGAGCTGTATCCCAGTACTCTGTAGGATATGATTATCTTCACCGCTACTTCTGGGAGAGAATCTCTATGAGTTTGTTTCGTAGGATCTCTCCTGCCGTAGCACAAGTAAATACTGCGCCTTCCTTACGTTCTTTCCACGTGATCGTGGTCTGCCATTGAGAAGGTAGCATTCCGAATTCGAAACCAGCCGTTCTAACCTTGGAAGTCAATGCGGATGACCAGGATGGGGATCACTGGAACCACGGTCTAGGTTGTCCTCCTGCTCGCCCCTGTTCCTCTCGATCCCCGTTGTCTAATAAATCATACACACTAATCAACTTAGCAGATAGACTGGCGAGGAATTCGTGTTGGCCTAGAATTGATCAATTTCCTTCGTAACGCCGGGATAGTCGGAGGCATTTCCTATCACCTTTAGTAGGTACACTGGTACGGAGTACAGTACTTCACCTTTAACGAGTCAAGGACCACCACGGACCTCCCACTAAATTACTCGCTCGCCAACCCCCACGACACCCAAGGCGGTCGCGGAATGGTTGGCGGAGAGGGGCGATCCTGCACCTGCCCGCGAATCGGCCGATCGACTGGCTGCTGGACCGACCACGTATGCAACCCCATCCATGACGGACTTGTCCGTTTTGCTGAGTTGGCCAGAAAACTTATTTTATTTTTACCCTTTGTAGATTCATTCCCCAGGAATTTCATTTTACCTACGGTATCCCGGGATCGACCAGGATGATGGATAGGATAGGATAGATCATGATCAATTTATTCGCGCACGAAGCTTTGGACAAAAATAAAAATAATAAAAAACCGGTGAGGACGTGCCTTGTATCCAATCTGCTCGCGACTTCGCCTGACCGCCAGTATCTCAGATCTCTTGCTACCTACTGTGGAAGTTCCATCCTACCAGTAGTCTACCCAGACCCCAGTGGACCCTACCTTTTTATTCTTTTTCCTTTCTTTCGCCCCCCTTCCACAGTCCAGTTTTCACCTCTCTTGCCTCGTGCCTCTTACTTTCTTGCTCTTTTCCATCCCCCTTGCTTGCTGGCGTGGCGCCGGCTCTCGAGTTCCAGACGCCCGTTCGAATTCTTTCTTTCTCTCTCTCCAGCCCGGGTTTCAGCTGCAACGACCCGTAGCTGCATATGCGAGTGTTTTAAGGGCCAGGGATACGATATCGATCCACGCTGCTCCACCAGATTGATCGATTCCCTCCTAGTTAGTTAATTTGACTGGAGAATATCGACCTGGAAAACCTTGTCGACCAGATCCCTGCTTCTTCTTCTTCTCGAGGTGGTACGGAGGGTCATGGTCAGTGACATCGAATCAGGAGAACTGACTTTAGCTACGTACTGTGTTAGGCGCCATCCGTGGTCCCCGGATCGGATCGCTGAAAGATGAAATCACTTTCGACACTTGTCAGAAAATGTGAAGCCCCGGAGGAGATCGTCGACGACAGTCGTCGTAGCTTTGCCAGTTGCTATCCTTTCCACCAGAAACTCTCTGCATCGTGGAACACGTTGCCGAGGCCCAATTCCATGCCAGACCGCTCGCGAATGACGTTCAATCTCGATCATGCCCGGGTGTTCGATTACCATACCGTAGTTACTAATGGATGTTCTCTGTCAGTGCAAGGTTAAACCTTTACCCTTTTCACTTTTGATTCTGGAAGCATTCGCCGCAGTGCAGTAGTCAAGGAATCACGACGCGACTGACTGTCCAGTATGACGGTATGTGAGCAGTCGATTTTCAGTCTTTGGGGTAAAGTGATGAATGGATTCGCATCCCAGCGTGTACTAGACTATAAGGGGATCTCATACTCCGTACAGTACTCCGTACTTCCGGAAGTCGGTGTCACCACCTTGGCACCTACACTCTTTGATTATTCTCGAACCCTAATGCCAAGAAACGCTAAACTACCTTTAGCATAGTCAAGGAACTTGACCAGTTTCGAATCCTTGTAACGTAAAATACCGGATAATTATAAGATGTGACTATCTGTTGCGAAGGGCCATATTTATCTCCCCATAAACGTGTTGAACGGATATTGAACACTACATTAACTGAACCAAGACCTCCATAATCTCCTCGCCCTACTAGATAGGAGAATGCACCTTCCTATTACGTGACCAAGGGCCAGCGGTAGTCCAAAACTAAACCACGTGAAAGGCTGCCAGAGTATGGCCTTGGGCACTGCTATCGCATCGCCACATCCACCCCTAGTAGATTCGTTTCCCCCTGACTTCCCCGTAAAAGCATCGACAGCCTCAAGCATAATCCTCACTGTCGCCTCCGGTTGACTTAGAAACGGTGAATGGCTCGTCTGCAGCTCCCGATGCTCCACGCTACCGCCCATTTCCCTCGCAAAACCCATCTGTATCCGTTGCGCCAATACCGGCAAACCCCGATCTTCGATGGTGCCAATATACCAGACAGGCACGTCCTTCCACCCAGCATATGTGTATTCACCACCCTCGAACAATGCTTTGAGGCTCTGGGTAGTGAGCTGAGAAACCCAGAGTTCCGCCTCTTCTGCTGGCAAGTCGTGATAAAAGAGCTCGCGTGGAGAAGTGACAAGCTCGGCATAGCCGGTTGCGCTATTTACACGCCAGTACGGAGGTGGACGGCCGAAGAACGGATCCATAAAGGAGAGCCCTGTCAGGGTAAAGCCAGAGGCTATAAGGATGAGGCCGATCACGTACCCTGTTGTCGAGGGTCGAGTTTGGCTTGCGGTGGCGTCGAGTGGCTGCGTGAAACCTTTGACCGCGCTATTGCCAACCATGCCGCCATAGGAGTGCGCGACGACGACAACATTACGCCCGTGGGTCGTTTCGCTGGATATAGCTTCGCGGGCGGCATCGAGATCATCTTTGAAGGTCGCGCCTGGGTTACCCGTCGTCGAAGGGAGGGTTATTGAGACGCATTTCAACTTGTGCTGCCCTTGGAGGAGATTGATGACCTTGTCGTAGCATGTAGGTTTATGCCAGGAGCCCGGTATGAAGACTAGCGTCGGTAGATTGGGCATCTCAGAGGATGACTGATACTGTCGGAAATGGTATGCAGTGGTCAATTTCCAAGGATAAACATCTTGGATCAGTGCAGAATGCAGCCAAGATTGCTCTCATGTGGGGAAGAATCTGATACCAGCACTCCAGCTCTTGGTGTTTGACTTGTTTGCAATTCCATGCAAAATACTAGCTACTATGAGTATGGTTTGCCCATATTTGGAGTAAAATACCGTATACATAATGATACAGGAATATTGTTATTCCGAGTCTATTCTAAATATAGTATAGTACTTCTTGGCATTAGGGTTCGCGAAATAATCGAGTGTAGGTGCCATCTTACACTCTTCGATTCCACAGTACTCCGTAGATCAAGGGATATCCTCCCCAGCCAGCCACCGAATTCCTCTTCTTTCTCTTTTCTTTCCTTTTCTACTCCGTGTATTTGCTTTTTTTTCTCGCTTGTTTTTTTTCTTTTGAATTTTCTTCACCGTCTTTTTGTGTGGGGACGGAGTACACCATGACTCGGCCATCCCTTGCTACCGTACAGTCTGGACTCTGGACAGTGGAGGGGAGTTCTTGGTAGTTGACTTGGTACTTTATTGTAGACTACTTTGTCCGGAGTATGCCGTTCGAAATGGGAATGATGGGGTTGTGTAACGTCGGGATGTCATCGTGCAGTTGGATTGCGTACCCTTTGTTTCTTTGTTTCCTTTTTTCGTGTTACCAATTGTTGAGTTTCTGTCGGTGTGTGTTGTGTGGTTGGAACTGGTAGGAGTAAGTGAAGTAGTCAAGGAAAGAATTGTTCGGGATTCTGACGTTCAAGCGTGCTGGTTCTTGATTATTTGATTCGGATTTTGTTCATGTTAATTGTTTTCAGGTAATCAGTTGCGAGAGGCTTATTGCATGTATATCTCTGGGTAGATGCCTGAGGTTTCAAACTGTTCTCGTAGGATGTGATACAGTAGAAGAGTCCCTCCATGGGTTGAATCTTGGGCTTTGTACGTAATATTTCCCCCCTCTCAGTGCTATCTGGGTTATTGATCTTTAACATGCTTCTACTATAGAGTTCGTATTCATAAACATATATTAAGTCTATCATGTACCTGCGGATGGCGATGCCGCATGCAGTCTGCATACCTACGCACCACAGTATGTATTGTATGTGTATGTGTGAGTGTATGTCCTTGACTACACATGTGCATGAGAGAATATATGCGATGAGAACTGTAGATTGACAGGGATATGCAGTATATTTCCTTCGACTGCCTTCCTGGAACGAAGTATATATTGGTTTATTGGTGGTTGATGCCTGAGGTGTCGTCTGGCATCCCCGCCCTCCACTGGGGATTTATTTCCCTTGTGGTCCCAAGTCGAGATCGATATTACCACCTACCGTGGATTCAATGAGAGGATTGATTTTCTTCATCTTGCAAGGGCGAGAACATTTCCCCACCATTGAAAAAGTCATGGACGAAGCCTTGCGCTTGCGCGAAATCCAAAGCCGAAGGAGTGAAATTCGTCCTCATGGTTCTCTGCGGTGCATGTGGGAATTGCCTCTTACAAGATACGGAGGATCACGTCTGGTATCAATTCTGTCGAGCCAGTATGTTTGAGCAAGAGAGCGGGAGTTTAGTCCAGCATTTTCTCCCAATCGATCGGCTGCATCCATCCATTCCATCTCAGGTGGTAGTTGTGGTTGTAAGTATCCGAATGAGATCCCTCGATATCCGTCATATATCTAACGTTTTATCCAGATAGGTACTTGTGGAAACCTTTCCAGTTTAAACTCCTCCACCGTCCTTTGAAGCAGCTCGTTGGCGTCGATCGGGATAACTTTCCGAAGTGGCAGTGACTCCTGTACTGCGGCGAAAAGCTCCCAGAAATCAAAGTTGACAGGATAAAGGTTTAGACTAAGAGTTTGAAGGACGATACAAAGACGCTGTTTGCTTGCCGGCCTACGGTTGCCGCCGTGATACCCTCGTACCATGCTTCAGTCCAGCAAGTCCGGGGCAGTTACACGGTGGTACCGTCGCATCGAGTGCCGGATGACCTACCACGGAGGGTACTGTACGCTTACTTATTTTTTGCCTTGGTCGCCGTGAAACTGGGCTGGTATAAGTCTGCCAGTGCCTGCCGATAGTGCCAATGACGCAGGCGAACTTCTGACCGTTTGAAAGGACACACAAAAAAAAAGATGGTCGCTCTGAAGAGAATCGCCGGTCTTGCCCTCCTCCTGGCCATCCCCTTGGACGTCCAAGGATACGATCGACCATGCATCTACCAAGGCTACAAATGCGGCTATGTCCTGATGGCCTCGTTTGGTGGGCGCTCTCTCTCTCTCTCTTCCCCTACATCTATGGATCCCTAACCGCCAAGTCAGGCTACACGAATGCCGAGTTGATCGCCGGCGTCAACAGAACGGCATCCATCCCTCCGCTCCAGCTCGCCCAGATCCCCGAGGTCCTGTTCCGATGCGCCGACATCCAGGGCACCATAGTCGGAAACTCGTTCTGTGCCGGAGGATGCGAGGCGCGCATGCAGATCACCGAGAACGATCAGTGCCGGCAGTCGAACCCGGTCACGGTCACGGTCACGTCGACGTCGACAACGACGGAGACCTCGACCACGACCGAGACTTCGACCACCACGTCGACCACGACGGCGACGAGCACATCCACGGTCACGTCGACCACGACGGCGACGAGGACGATCACATCGACGCGGACGGCGACGGTCACATCGACACGGACCTCCACGATCACGTCGACGAGGACGTCCACGGTCACGCTGCGAACCACAATCACGTCGACCACCACGATCCGGAGCACGATCACGACGACGGTCACGGTGCGGCCGCCGGGGCCGTGTGCCACCGGTTCAGTCCCGATCTCCTGCCTTGGATGCTGCGTTCCGCGGCCGTGAGAGAGAGCTAGCTCCCAGGGTGGTTCATGTGTTCCCCTTTTTCAATGTCATATGTCGTACTGGAATTCAGATCTGCCTTTTGTCTGGCGTCAGCCGTGAGCTGTAGAAACTGCATCTTCTGGGTACATTGAGTGTCATGATTTTCACATGGTGGTCAGTTAGAGGAATAGATGAATAGATAAAGATATACAGGGAGTCGTTCGTTCGCCTGTCGAACCAAACTCATTTGATTTATATGCAGGAACAGTAGTGATAAGGGTTCGACTACGATACCCTATCTGATTCCTCCCGTGCTCGCCATGCAGACAGACAGACAGACAGACAGAAGCCATGTTAAATATAACGATGTATGTCTAGCAACGAGCGACCTCCTTCGTACCGTGCCCATAGTTGTGACTCGAACAAGCAGACAAAGGTACGGTATGAAGGGGAAAAGCTAGGAGAAAGTCGTCAAGCACAAGTGAATGGGGTCCATCATCATTGTAGATTCATCTGCCCAACCCGACATTTCACAGCCCCAGGTGAATGGTTCACTATTTTTTCCCACCGAAGGGTGTATCCCAGCTTGAAATGGAAAGGATAAGTGTGAAGCTTAGGAACCCCCCCGCCACGAACCAGACCAGTTGCCACACCATACCACACCATACCACACCATACCACACCATACCACACCATGCCATACCGTAACCACAGACAGCATTGCTCAGCTGAGAAATTGACAGTATTAGCCGAGGAGGACCCACGCCGACCAAGAGCACAACCCCAACCGCAACCCCCATAGCGCGACTTACATGACGCATTGGTCATTCCGAGTGCCGGGCTTGACGTCGCAACCAGCGAAGCAGAAGGCGTTTGCAGTGATAGCGCCAAAGACGTCGGTGCAGCGGAAAAGCGTGGTCGCCAGCTGGTCAGGCGTCAGAGGAGGAACCGACGCGGTGTCGGCCACCGCTGCGGCCAGCTGCGCCGCGGTGTAGGCTTCTGGGTGTTAGCAGGGAGGTAGGTATTGGACGTATAAAGCACCCGAAACTCACTAAATGGCGCAGCAAGCAGGACGGAGCCGCATTTGTAGGACTGATACCAGCAGTTCTGGGCCTGTTGGCCATGCACGCCGAGGGAGAAGGCAAGGAGGATGGTTACGACGGTGCCAAACATTTTCGTGGATTGGATTGATAATTTGGGAAGGGAGGATGGCTGTTGAATTGTAATCAAGGTGGATACGAGGTGATGGTGGCTAAGATTATGGCTCTCTGATCAATGGTGATTTCCGAGTTGAGAGAAAGAGGAACGGACGCTGGAGAAATGCTGGAGGGCTTTATATAAACACAGACAGTGCTTCCCTATATGTATGTCAATAATCGCATGTGATGTTTTCAAGAAATGTAACACTTACTGAAAGGAAGGAGCCGTGGCACTGCAACTCAATTCAATGGTTGTGAGCACCGAGGAAATGCAGCCATCCCATTTCAGCAATGAGAAGATCAATTCCATGTAAAACCCTGAAAGGTCTAACCGAAGAATAGACGGTTGAGAAACTGCCACATGCAGTTGGGGTTACCGCAAGCTTCCCCACATAATCCCACATTGTATGACTTCGTATGACGTGCATGAGTTGAAGCCTTGCTGTTGCTCGCCTTGCTTCCTAATCTGCATTGTCTATAGGTGAGTTAGCAATGCTACTATCAACAAGCACCTTGCAATATAAAGGATTATATACTTGTTTTTGCTTTCCTCGGCCTCCAGTCTTTGAGATATAGCACCAATTGTTATCCTCCTCGAAAGCATTCATACCATGGAAGGGAGGACAAGCCGAAGCGAGGAGTAGCACATACCACGTACAGACGAAACAGCTAGAAGACTCGCCAAACAGTCAGTTGACATCTTCGGGTCTGACCAGAAAGAACTCGTAGCCTCTTTTCGTCACATTGCCCACACGGCCCGAAGAATTGGAATGATCCAGATTCCCAGTAGCTTGTCAAAGGAAAATACCTGAGACAGAAGTATACTTTGCCGTCGCACAAAAAGGCCAATCAAGCAGGTCGAACCACACGGAAAGAATGCATCAGATGACTGAATAAGATTATCTTCAGATTCTAGACCTGCAGATGCTGGTTTCTCGACAGGACCAAGATGTGCTGTTGCAGAAGCCATAGTCGTTTTTGGTGCTAACTCTTCGCTGTGAAGACCGATGGTTGCATGAGTAACTTATCCATCTTCCAATCACTCATGTCTCAGCTGCAAATAAATCATCTCTGTGGTGTGATTGTTTTTTCCTTATGGAATCTGTACCCTGTCGATGCTCCCATTGTGTAGCACTGGAAAAATCACGGGGAAGCCGGGCGAGAGTTACTTGAGCCTGAAGATCAGTAAGCACCAGTTGACACTCTCCTTCTACCCGGCAGCCTCGTGTGTCATCAACCCCACAAAAGCTACCGCCATTAGATCCAATCGATACGCTCCGGAATGCCGTCATACGCTCGTGGCACACAAGTCAATATGACAGGCGATACAAGGCCCTCGTCAAATTCCTTCATGCCTCTTCGAACAGAGAGAATGAAGATGAATTGTTTTCAATAATTCTGTGTAGCGAATCGTGGATGCATCGAAATGATGGTTTGGTCTGGAGATGCTGTGGCCTGGAAAGATGTTGGTGCCTGCAGATCGTCATGCAAGACAAGCTATCCACGCTAAGCCCAAACCAGCAAAACCAAAACACGACCTCGATTGGGCAAGCGGGGTGCGGAGCAGACGTTGTCACGTTGGTTCCGCCCCTCAACAACTTTCCGCCGCTCTCATCATTGTCTCCAGTTGCTGTGCTTGTCGAAACTTATCTCCCTCTATTCCCTCAAAGACCAGCCCGAAGCAGGGTAGATAGACAATATCTGACAGGTAGCTTTCAGCAGCAGAACCACTCCACTCAGCGTCCATGGATCCGAGGTGATTCTAGCTTTGTCCAAATTTTCTTTCATTTCATCCCTTCGTCTCTGCGCCTCTCCGCCTCTCCTCCACTCCGCCCTCGATAACTCACCATGGCCCCTCCTTCCTCATCAACATCGGAATCCTCAATACTGTCCAGGGTCACGCCATCCAACCACGAAATCTTCGATCCCTGGAACTCGGCCTCGACGGGCCACCAGCGCTCCGAGAACCCCTACTCTAACACCACAGCATGGCGGGACACGAGGACGCAGAAACTGTCGCGCCAGTTTCGCGGGATACCGATCGACGCGAATGTTTCTTCCGAGTCTGGCGCATCTGTTTCGTCAAAGAAGCGAAGTGGAGAGTGGAGATGGTTGTCTGCCGAAGAGGCGAGGAGGAATGAGCTTGGGTGTCACGATATCCGCTCGTTCATGGGCGGCTCGAAGAAGAGAAAAGTTGGCGAGGCGGATTTGATGGAGGGGAAGGAGAAAGTGACGCGGACACTGGTCGGACATGATCAGGGCACGAGTGCAGAGACGGCAGATACCAAGGTCGGGACGGGAATCCATGCAGCCACTGCAGTTCCCGGTGCGGAGTCGGTCTTGGATGCAGATGCGTTCCCTACGGGTTCCGAATGTACCGATACCGCGATATCCACGATAGCCCTTCCTTCGGTCCCGTCGAGTGAAAGCCAAAGTCAACGAGCAGGAGAGAAGAACGCGACCGGCATCTTCACTGGCACGACCATCTACATCAACGGATCGACGATGCCTCTCGTCTCAGACCACAAGTTGAAAAACATGCTCGCGGCTCATGGAGGCCAGATCGCCATCGGGTTAGCGCGCCGCACGGTCACCCACGTCGTAGTCGGAACGCCCAATAACGCTCGTGTTCCTCGCGCAGGAGCGGGCGGGGGATTGGCGGCGGGGAAGTTACAGAAGGAGATCGAGAAGCTTAGGGGGAAGGGAGTCAAATTTGTGGGCGTAGAGTGGTATGTGATACGTCTTTTTCTTGGCTTGCTTGCGAGCGTATATGCTTTCAGTTCTCTGCGCGATATCCCTCAGTCCCGTTGCTTCTCGACTCTCTGTCACAGTGCTGATCTGTGTTCTAAAGGATTCTCGAGAGTATCAAGGCCGGCAAGCGTCTATCCGAAGCAAAGTTCGCACCGCTACATATGGCGTCGAAGGGCCAAAGAAGCGTCATGGGGATGTTCAAGAGTGCATCGTCAGCCGGAGGTGGTAAGCGATAGGACAGTTTCAGCTGGGCTGCTTTTTGGCAGGGTCCACGTTTCCTCTTTTTTACCTCCCTGACCCCACTGCTCCGTTGAACAGGGCGACGCCGGCCATCTATCGGCCTTCATCCAGGAGCCCAGACGGTTACGTTTAGAAGTGGGATTTGCCGAGCTTATACAAGATACGGTTGATGATTCTGCACCACCCTGCTCGCCTGAACTCACGTACCTTATGGAGGCGCCACCCTCGAAGCGGCGATGCTTTCAGCGCCAGCCCAGCTATTAACCACACTGATCTAATCGGGCTTAAATACGGCCTAGCGAACAGGAAACCCTGTTTTCCGCACCCTGTGGTCGTATGTATCAGAAATAATGATCCGTTCCCAGCAGAAGTTCTGAATACTCTATTTTAGTACGTCAGCGCAGCAGCAATGAACCCGGCAATGAGCCTGAGACGCGGCATCACTGTCGGCCTCGAGAAGCGTATCGAGACCCAGAGAACCCGTCTCTTTCAAGAGGCCTACAAAAAATCGGCCAACGGCTGGATACTGTAGCGCAAAAGCCGCTCCTCAGTACGCGTTGCAAACTTTCTGCTCCGGATTCGAACAAGAAACCCGGATATGTTTCAAATGGGCAGATAGGATATATCGGCGGTGGGCAGATATGGGAATAACAGAGCGAAACCACCATATATCAGACATTGAGACCCAGTTGCTTTCTAGTTTAGCGGCGTGTTCCATATCCATTGTGAGTCATGTTTAAGAAATACAAGTGAAACCCGCTATCCTGTCCTCTTCGTCCTCAATCTGCTTCGGCGCGTCTACCACTCTCCGAATGCGGCTGATATCGGATTGAATACACTGTAGCGAGCTGCTATTGACCCAGAATACATCGAATCCTCGCTCTTGGCCCACGGTGTAGTCTTCGGGCGAAAACCGAGTATTTGGTGGAGGACCTTCCAACATGTTGCAAGTAAACACGAACCTCTATCTACAGCCCCACGTGGCCACTACCTTCCTGAACAGGCTTCCACCAGCAACCGGTTCACAAGGAAGGCATCATTTGAGGTAGGAAGGTCCCTTCCTTCCCCATCCATCATTGCTCCCAGAGAGGCTTCAGGCCACGTGGTCCAGATCCGGCCGGAGATGACGGGGAACTTGAACTTGGTAAGGTGCCGTCTGCTCCCATATTTCTGAAGTCGCGATGTTTTTACCTCATGATATCTTCAACGTTCTTATCTCTATCAAAGAATCATGCAGATGTTACCCCGCTTCGGATCGTCTTTGGCGCCTTCAAATCCCGCGTCGAGGTATTCATCTTGACTGAAACAACCCTGCTTCGAAGAGCCTCGATAATTGGCTGATTTTGATGTCATTTCGAGCCACGATGTCCTGCTCAGAACTTCTCGTCTGGTTTGAGTTTGGCAAATGGGCATGGGCACCTTTTTGTTGCCGAGATGCGGGAACCGCAAGTTTATCGGTTCGGCCAGGGAGGAGTCGGTAGGACCTCGATGGTCGGTGGTGGCTGGCTAGGGCCTTTTCCATCTCGTGGCATCGGCCTGTCTTCACAATACTCACATCTCATTGCTCCCTTTGTTGCGGAAACGTGTTGGAGTATAGCCTTGGCTAATGGTACAATGCTTGGCTCGATGACACAATGCTTGGCTAGTCGACATGGATTCCGTTCGGTGTTGATACCAGTCTTGGCAGCGCAGTATAAAAAGAACCATATGGAAGATAACATGGATTGCTTTAGAGACAAACGGGGGTTTTGATTTGTTTTCTCAAAGCAATCCTTATTGGAATTTTCCTGCACTTCGTTCTTCAAGGCTCCATGGCTTTGTCTAACGATATCAAGGAGTCCTCGACTCAAGAGACGTCTCATGCTTCCAGTGATGCTTCGAACAACGAGACTGGGAACTTTGATGGAACTTATGGCTCCCAGGACAAACACGTATTCTCGGACTATGACACGGCAGAATATTGGGCTGCTGTTTATGACAAAGCGCGATATGAGGGTCGTCACCGGTTCGATCCGTCGTATACATGGACTGCAGAGGAAGAGAAGCGCCTTGTGCGAAAGGTAATAGATCGTTGCGAATTGGTTTATGCGGACATTCAGACTGATTTTTATTCAGGTCGACTTTCGAATCATGCTGTGGGCTTGGGTCATGTTTTGTTCCTTGGACTTGAACCGGAGGAATATCAACCGAGCAATTACGGACGATATGGTCGGTGAATTACGTGTAGAACCATGAGTCTCTATTAAACTGACAAGCAGCATCCAGCTTCCCGAGCTTGGAATGAGTACGAATGACTTCAATTATGGTCAAACGGTAAGCCTACTCTGCTCTCTCTTCCCTTACATAGTAAACAGTCGCTTACAACTCCCTAGATTTTCTTAGTATCTTTCCTGTCTGCAGAGCTTCCTAGTGGCCTCATTAGCAAGAAGGTCGGCCCAGATCGGTATGCTGAATTTGCTATGCGATTCCTTCAGATGCACACTGACCAGCCCTCGAATAGTTGGATCCCTTTCCTCATCGTCGCCTGGTCGACGGTCAGTGCTGCACAAGCTGCGCTGCAGTCGCGAGCGGCCTTCTTTGCGTGTCGGAGCATCTTGGGCCTGCTGATGGGAGGGTTCATTCCGTGAGTGCGGAACTCGTTGACTCTTGGTTACAAATGCTGACTGCTCTCAAGTGATATCGTTCTCTGGCTGTCCTACTTCTATGTAAGTCTTCCCACGAGATAATAGGAGCTTACAGTCCACTGAAGGCCTTATCTAGAAAGGCAGAGAGCTGCCCATCCGGCTGAGCTGGTTCTGGACGGCCTTGAGGTAAGCCAAGATTACCTGTGGCACTGGCAACTCCAATCGCTAATTCGAGATTGTAACTTGTAGTACCTGTAACATTGTCGGATCGTTTTTGGCAGCCGGCTTGCTGCAGATGCGTGGAATAAACGGATGGTCTGGCTGGCGATGGCTGTATGCATTTCCTCTCCTCTCCTTTGCTCTGCTCGTCGGACTGACCTGGACGAATAGCTTTTTGATTGAGGCTTTGGTCACAGCCGTGATTGGAATATTTTCTTGGGGACTCATGCCTCCCGGCCCTTGCCAGACCAAGAACTGGTTCCGAGGGAAAGATGGCTGGTTTACAGACCACGAAGAGTACATCCTGGTCAACCGTCTCCTTCGAGACGATCCTTCCAAGGGTGACATGAACAATCGGTTCGTTCTTTTCTGATCCCTGGCATCGCATTCGCTCTCTCTCTCTCTCTCTCTCTGACACTGTCCAACCGAACAGACAAGCCGTGGGCCCCGTCCAACTCTTCAAATCCCTCAAAGACTTCGACCTGTGGCCCCTCTACCTCCTCGGCCTCCTCATCTACATCCCTCCACAGCCTCATCAGACCTACCTCTCCTACATCCTCCGCCAGCTCGGCTTCTCCACCTTTCAGGCCAACCTCCTCGCCATACCCTCCCAATTCATGTTCGCCGTCAACCTCCTCATCCTCACGTGGATCTCCGAGCGCGTCAACGAACGCTCGATCGTCTCCTCCATGTCCAACCTCTGGATCCTCCCCTGGCTCGTAGCCCTCGTCGCCCTTCCCACGACTGCAAGCCCCTGGATCCGCTATGCCGTCAGCACGGGACTCCTGAGCTACCCATACTGCCACGCCATTTTGGTCGGCTGGAACGCCCGCATCAGCAATACCGTGCGCACGCGCGCCGTCAGCGCAGCGCTGTACAACATGTGCGTTCAGGCGGGGAACATCATCGGCACTAATATCTTCCGCGAGGACGACAAGCCGCTGTACCGACGGGGCAACAAGATTCTGTTGGGGATCTGCTGTTTCAACGTCGTGCTGTTTTATTTGGTAAAGCTGTATTATATCCAGAGGAATAAAACCCGCCAGAGGGCTTGGAGTGCGATGTCGGAGGAGGAGAGGCAGAATTATCTGCTCACCACGACGGATGAGGGCGCCAAAAGGTTGGATTTCCGCTTCGTACACTGATTCGATGGACATATGTTTCGTAGGTACCTACCGATATTCCTGGTAGGTACCTCTATGGTCAATGGATATCCATCCATGGATAGACAGTTCGCGTATACAAACCTAGATAGAACAGGATAATCAACTAGGCTGATTTCTTCGTGAACTATTATATTACCTACCCTAGGAATCTCTTTCTGTACAGGTGCTTCGTCTATCCTCCAGCCCACCACTGTCATTATAATATTGTGGCTATAGTATATTACTAAGATATATAGCAGGTTGTCGGCTGACTTTAAGTCAAGTTCCAGCCACGGTCAAATTTACAAGAGTTGACAAAAATAAGACAAACATGTTCTTTTAGGCTTAGCCCGGTGCCGACTCACCACCATCACCACCAGGTATTTACCTCCTACCTCCTGTCTTATTCAGAATGATTCCGTTCTATACGAGATGACAACAATCTGGTTTATCATAGAGGACAAAGGCCGACCACCGGACAGACAATCCATTAGTTAGACGACCCCCGCATCAAGCATAGTCCTGACCGTCCCAGCGATGCTCGTGTCGAGATCAGTATATTCCCACTTGCACGGCTTGGCCCCCGTGGCCAAAATATCCAGACTGGCGCGCGTGTCCCATCCCGTCGGGTGCACGTCCTTCGGTAGGATCTGCGCCGGGTTGCCTACTGGAACCCTATCTCTCAGTTCCGGAAATGCCTTCCGGATGGCATTCACGACCAGCTGCGGCGTAATCTGGCCTGCTACGAGGAGGATGCGCTGGTTTGCCGCAGCTGGGTTCGTGAGGGCGTCGACGTGGGCTCGGGCGACGTCGCGGACGTCTACCTGTTGGGCGATCATCAGCTTTCCATATATATACTCGACGAGGGTTCGATGCAACGTACGAAATGGTACCACTGAAAGGTCTCTGTCTCCATCACCTTGTCGTTCCCATCGATAAAGCTGCTCACGACCATTTGGATCGTGTCGTTGACGGCCTTGGCGCTCGACAGTTCATGGATCATCGGACCGATGATGATGTCCGGGTTGATGACGGTGAGATCGAACGAAGGCGAGCATTCCTTCATGAACTCCCATGCCGCTTGTTCGGCGCGTTTCTTCGACACGATGTAGCCGAGGTGAGGGTCCTTGCTCGCGATGGCTTGTTCGGCAGTGAGCTATAGTATCGTTTGCAACAGTCAGGACCATCTTTTGACTGAAATCTGAGGCAATGCAGTATGCTATACGTATATGAACACACCGGATTCCAATCCTTCTCGGATAGTTCGTCCCCTCGCGCGAGGGATCCTCGAGTGAGTTCAGCACCGAGACGGCGCTGCTGAGCAAAACGAAGCGCTTCAACGCACCGCCGCCCTGACGATGGGCGCTCTTGAGGATCTCCGTTGTTCTACATCGATTTAATGGCTGATCAGCCCAGAACCACTTGTCTATTGTACTTAAATGTGTATTGCAGGCGATTACCCCTTCTCCGCAGGCTCGATCATCTCCTTCTGAATGTCCTGCACCTGGAACCTCAACGGCGAGGCGGTATGGATCACGTAGTTAATCGGCTGCTTGGCCGTCGTGAAGATCTCGTCGAAGGGCGTCGTGGACGTCAAGTCCTTGACCGTGACGAAGTTGACTTTCCCCTCCCAGGCTGGGTGGATCTTCAGTAGGCTATCGGCTTTGTCTTTCGAGCGGACGGTGGCCGTGATGGTGTATTCGCGCTACACCAAATTATGGATCAGGAGCTAAGGTTACGCCTCGAAGGCAGTCAAGGACGGAAGGAAGGGAGAAAGGAATATACCTCGATCAAAATTGCCAGGATGTGCGAGGCGACGTAGCCGTTTGCGCTTGTTAGGAGAGCGTGCTTGCCGCGACCTTCTGCCATGTTGGTCTGGGGAACGCGAGGTCTGGATCTGAATTTTCATCAAAGTCCCTTGATCGAGAGGCTTATTGTTCTTTGGGTTGTGACGAGTCAGGTAGAGTGAGTTTAAGCCTCTCACTCAATGGGACATTATGTCACATGGACATCGGTCATCAAGTCGATAAGAATGACGCATGTTTGTTCGATGCCGAACGGATTCTGACAAAAAGCGATTCGAATGCCATGGGAGTTGTAGAAGAGAAGGGAGGAAAATAAGATAAAGAAGAGTAGGAAATAGTAGAAGATAAAGAGAGTGGTTGCTGCCTTGGGCACACACTAGTTACCTTGTTCGATAAGGAAAGAACAAGGAAGGAACGTTTCCCCATTCAAAGACCGTCAACAACGACATTGTCAACGCTCTTGAAAGAATATCTTTATTAACGACACTTAACAAAGCTCTTATCCACTTTCACATTAAAACAGAACGCAGTCGAATATACATACCAACCTCAACCCGCCGTGGCATTCATCCCATCATCATCGGACACTGCTCGAATCCTCCTTCACTCAACACCAGCTTCGCGAGATCATCCTTCTCCCACCACAGCAAACATGTCTTCCGAAACCATTCCTGAACACCACAGAATACTCTCCCGAGTCATAACCGAATCGGACGTGACCTCGACCTACGACCACGCCCGAGGGCTCCCAGTCAATCCAGACCCTGCGAGCTGCATCACCATCCCTACGCTCAACAGACTTCCTCCGCAGAACATCTTGATCCCCATCGATCTGCACCCAATCCTCAACAACACCTATTTCACCAAGGCCCATTCGCAGTGCGACACCTCCGTCCAGACCGTGTGGGTCGGAATAGCCATCAATAATTGCTTCCGCACGACAGAAGAGTTCTTCGAGGCCTTTCGCTTTCAAATCAACGGCTACAGAGCTTTTCAGACCGAATTCAAGACCTTCCATAGGTATGTGCGTACCGTCTCTCTAGAGGTGAGAGGCGTGTTTGCCAACATGTTCGAAATATATCGCGTGGCCGGATGCCAGTTGGATTTTCTCGAGGAGCTGGTGACGAGGGGGTATGTTGCCTTTAAGGAACCGATCCTTCCAATGAAGTGAAGTGAGCTGATCTGTCTTTCCCCTCTCTTTGATTTAGATTGTGCTTTTCTTAGGTGTGTCAGGTAAGTTGGATGGAATAGAATGCGTTACTTTTTTTTTCTTCTCTTTCTCACTCTCTCTTCGTTTGTAAGTTGTCAATTGTTCGTGCTGACATGTTGGGGCGGTTCAGATACTCTGTAGAGACTATTGACAGGCTCGGAAATGAATATGATAACTCAAGATACCTAGGTAGGTCGCTAACTTATTTGAAAATCTACAAGCAGCTTACCTTTGCCTCAGGCGGACATGGCTGCTTTAATAGGGTAAGCCAGGTGAGTTATAATAATTAACTTTAAACGCCTACCAATCCATGTCATATATGGCAGCCCAAACCATTCGCAAGCGAAACCTTGACCTTCAAGTGTAGCGACCAGATCACCTTCAGCTTTTCAAGTACAGTACTTACACCTGGAACTGAGCTGAGGAGTTCCGAATTAGCATGTGATTCCTTTGAAACAACCACCTCCAGCTCAGAATGAACTTTTGAAATCTCTCGATTATTTGAAGCTTAATTGACCTCTGGGTAAGTGGGTATCGCCCAATACAGGATGCAAGTGGGGCGCACCTCCTCTAATTGCTCGGCGCACCTACTGGGTGTTCGGGCGCGCCCCACGAACCGGGGGGGAGTGGCGACGGGAGAGCCAGATGGCGCGGGCGGTGGGGGGGGGGGGGCGGGCGAAGCGCGAGCCGGGGCGTGAGCTGAGGGTGGGGCCACGCCGGGGCGGCGGAGGGGCGCACCCACGGAGACGCAC
>JAPDKU010000171.1:0-20870 GCA_027569715.1 Hamigera avellanea
ATTCATTTAATATAGTAGTGTGCTTCTTTGATTTATTATACACTCATGGGGTTCCAATTTCAAATCCTTCTGGCATCCTGGTCTTCTTCCGTACTCGACTAGGTCGTTGTGTATTCTTCAGATCAGCCGGTTCAGGCATGACTTCATTCTTCTGGGATTGAGTGCTTCTACTCCGAGGTCTCTTGGGTCTAGGAGGTGTTCATATATATTTCCGCAGCAAAACCGACCAAGTCTCAAAAGCATCCATAACAACATATTGACCACTACTTACTTACCCTTCTCTATAAACTTAATACCAATGCTAATTTAATATACCCTATCGGACTTGAATACAATTTGATTTCAAAAATTTTCCAAAGATAATTAATAGTATTAAGATAATCTACCTGTAAGAACCAAAACATGGTGTAAAAATGCATTATTAGATAGCTGCATAAAGATCACGAGACTACTCAAATAGGGAGGATCTTCGAAAGTTATGCATTTGTGGTTAACCAATGGTTAACCGCACTGTGGTTTTGGTTAACCGCAAATTTGTGGGTTTGGTTGCGGTTTTCACCTTGCTAACTGCAACCGCAAATTTTTGGTTTTGGTCTTCAACCTAAGACCGCAACCAAAACCGTGCCGCAGTCTAGTTTTCACTATTGTGAGCAGGGCCTGGGGGTCAACAATCTCGGTCGCCTCTGCTGTTGGTGCCTTCTTGGCTCTCTTGGTCTTCTTTGCTTCTCTGTTCGGCTTCCCTCTCACGCTGTTCGATAGAGTTGTCGGGCTTGGCTTATGTCTCGGTTGCTGTGTCGCGTCGGTCTCGGGGCATCGGGCGTCGAGGATGGCGCGTCCGGTTCGACCTCGTCGCCCTCCGAAGGCATCTTGCCTGGGGAGGAAGAGCGAATGTAGATGCTGCTTTTGTGTTAGATGGTATAATTACACTTACCTGGGGCCAATTTCCTCCGAGTCGAAAGTGAGCCAAGCTCATCGATTTTGTATCAACCTCTCCTCCCAAGCGGTGTGAATTGCCTATCGACACGTGACTGAGAGCGAGCCAATAACTGAGAGAATCGGGAAGCGCCAAGTGTCCAATTAGGATGGCTCAGGGGCCAACTAGTTAACTTATAACTAACTAGTTAGTTACGCCATAACATAATAGGAAGGCGATTAAACACTTTTTGCTACGTCACGCGCTTGTGTATGCAGATTTGATTAGGCGATCACGCTAACCACCCCGCACTGCTACAGTACGCAGATAGCCGCATAGGCCAAAGGCTGCAGGTGATGTTCAGCCCTCAGCCTCGTGCTGCTCTTTGACTTATCTTGACTTCCTTCGACAACGAGTCTACGGTGTTTATGTCACAACTGCCTCTTAATACGCAGAAGAGGTGTTCACTGAGGCGTGTGGTCCTATCTTCGATCCTCTACTGAGCAAGCAATGAGCAAAGCCACGCCGATGCGCCCCCGATCTCGCCATGAATTTGAAATAGCGATCATCTGTGCCCTTCCTCTGGAGGCTGATGCTGTGGAAGCGCTATTTGACGAACATTATGACGAACTAGGTCGCATACACGGGAAGCAAGCCGGGGATGCCAACACCTATACGACAGGAAGGATCAGTGGACATCATATCGTGCTGGCTTATATGCCAGGAATGGGGAATCGGAGCTCTGCCAGTGTCGCCCGAGGCCTACAAGTCAGCTTTACCGGAATCAAGCTGGCGCTGGTTGTTGGAATCTGCGGCGGGATCCCATTTCCTTCTGACGGTACAGAGATCATCCTCGGTGATGTGATCATTAGTGACAGTGTTATTGAATACGATTTTGGTAGGCAGTACCCTGATGGGTTTCAGCGGAAAAGTGATATTAAGGAGACACTTGGACAGCCTAATCAAGAGATCAGATCATTTTTGAACGGCATAAGAACTCGCCGAATGAGAGTAAAGGTACAAAATCAAATCTCTGATCATCTCAAATATCTGGAAGATCTCGAAGGGAGTGAGTGGAATTATCCAGGCGCTGCACATGATGTCCTGTTCGAATCCTCTTATCGCCACAAGCACTATCGACAATCCTCTGTCACTGAATGCATCTGCACCTGCTGCCAGATTAGCCGAGATCCAGTTTGTGAACAAGTATTGAAGAGTGACTCAAGAAGCTTGGATGCGCGGGAGCGTTGATCCAGCGTCGCCGGTTAGACGCGGAGAGCCCACAATCGTTGGTTCATATTGGAACAATCGCATCAGCGAGCAGAGTCATGAAATTCGGTGAGCATCGTGATGCGCTGGCTGAAAAGGAGGGAGTGATTGGGTTTGAGATGGAAGGTGCCGGAGTATGGGGTAACTTGCCCTGCATCATCATCAAAGGCGTGTGTGACTATGCGGATAGCCAGAAGAATAAGATGTGGCAGAACTATGCAGCAGCAACTGCAGCATCTTGCACCAAAGCTTTCTTGGAGTATTGGTCAGGCACTGTTCAGGAACGTAAGTTTTATATTCCTATGAGTTTTTTGAGGGTATTTTTCCAAAAGCTAACCGGCTTGCCTTTTCAGCACGACCACCAGATCGGCCTAAGCCGTCCTCAACTGTCCCATTTAAGAGAGATGGAACGTTTGTTGGCCGAGAAGATATCATAATGGCTATTAAGGAGACCATTCAAGGGGGTACTAAAAGGTGTCATAAGCGTGCAGCGGTGGTTGGCCTAGGAGGTGTGGGGTAAGTCAAACACTGTCATCGGAGACTATACAAGAACTAAACATGTCCCAGGAAATCTCAAATAGCGATCGAGTATACGTACCGAGTTCAAGAAGCTGATCCTAACACTTGGGTGTTTTGGATCCATGCAAGCAATGCCACGAGATTTGAGCAAGGCTACAGAGAAATTGCGTCAGTGGCAGAGATCCCTGGACGGGATGATCCAAAAACCGACATCCTCCAACTGGTTAATAAGTGGCTGTCTGTATAGAAGAATGGCGACTGGTTGATGGTGCTAGACAATGCGGATGATAATAATGTCTTTTTTAACGCCTCAGGTGGAAATGCACCCCTGGCAGATTATCTACCTCAGACTCCCAAAGGATCAATTTTGATCACGTCACGGAACAAGACGGCAGCACACAATCTGGTAGGCTCTTACACCAGTGTGATTCCGGTGGAGCCAATGAGTGTCGATGATGCACTTACTCTACTCCTAACCCGCATTAATGTGGACCAATCATCTGAAAATGAAGCAAGAGCGCTAGTCGAGGCACTTGAATGTATCCCTCTGGCAATTACACAAGCTGGTGCATATATTGCCAACCGCGCACCGCGAATTACAGTATCGACTTACTTGGAGCTCTTCCGGCAGAGTGAGTCTAACCAAGAGCACCTTCTGAAGTACGACGATGCCAAAGATCTCCGGCGAGATGAGAGCATCCGGCACCTGGTGATCACATCATGGCAGATCTCATTTGACCAGATCCGTCACACATCCCAGGCAACTACGGATCTGCTGGCGCTGATGAGTATGTTTGACCGACAAGGGATTCCAGAGGATCTCGTCAACCGAGGCATGGATCGATTAGAGTTTGAAGATACTGTGGCTCCACTAATGAGCTTTTCTCTGATCCGGATCGAGATCGGAGGGCAGTCGTTTGAGATGCACCGGCTTGTACAGTTATCGATCCGACAGTGGCTGAAGCGGCAGGGTCAGTTTCATGAGTGGGCGAAACAGAGCCGACAAGTGATGGAGGAGGCATTTCCTATGGAGATTATGAAACGTGGACGACTTGTCAAATGCTTCTTCCGCATTTGAAAGAGGTGATCCAGTCCACAGTGGACGACAAGGAAGATCAGTTAAACGGGACGAGGATTGCTAGTCGATGTGGTTGGTACCTTGAGCTCATGGGAAAATACGAAGAAGCTGAAGCGATGCATCGACGAGCACTGACTACCAGAGAGAAGGTGCTGGGTGCTGAGCATCCCTACACACTGGCTAGCGTCAGTCTCTTAGGCTCTGTGCTCGGGAGCCAGGGGAAGTATGAAGAGGCTGAAGCGATGCATCGACGAGCACTGACTACCATAGAGAAGGTGCTGGGTGCTGAGTATCCTAACACACTGGCTAGCGTCGGTCTCTTAGGCTCTGTGCTCAGGAGCCAGGAGAAGTATGAAGAGGCTGAAGCGATGCATCGACGAGTAGATTGGCAAATGGGTAGGGTAGGGTAGGGTAATGGCATTCTCTTACCCACCCACATCGGGTATGGGTAGGGTATGCCGAGAGCTTTACCCACCACAGGGTATGCTCAGGTAAGTGTGACAGTCTATCACCTCAGTATGTCACATGACCCACAAGCCTATTTCTTATGATGTCTTGCACCTTCACTGTATCTCTTCTCCTTCCTTCCCCATGCTAGAATTCTCGTATCATAGCTGCCAGATGGTTGAATGAGATGTCTGTTCGAGCCTATTACAGTAAGGTCGGGTTACCCGAGCTTTACCCATGCTTGGCGCCAAGACTTGACGACTAGCTGTATCTGGTTTAGTGTGGGTAATAGTCGGGTAGGGTAACCCGACATACCCTACCCGACATCAACTTGATTTCGGTCTCTTAGTATTCCTGCCCCAAAACAGCACTTTTTGGTTCACGAGTTAGGAGAAACATGTATTTTCCAACTGAATCTTGCATAAAAACTTACTTCTTTCAATGGGAAACGATGTGATGTGCAAATGTTTTTCTTTACGCTGTTACAGGATAATACTCGACTGAGAATATATATGAAAATATCCACATCTGTCTGAACAACTCCAATACCATTATAAACTTATCAAGGGGGCCGCATCAACGAAGAAGAAAAGCTGTAAATTCATAAAAATGTTCTTATACAGAGATGTATGACCTAGAGATGTGTACAGAACAAGGGAAGTACTCAGGAGCTAGGATGACTTTTAACTATTGTAACGACTTGCTTTCTATGAGGCCCAATCTGACCATTGCTAGATCCTATTGTCGTGGAAATCCCCTGACTATCGTTCATTCCTATCATTTTTCCTCTCCTGCAGATAGCACTGACTCCGTCGGGAAGAGATGAAGCGGCAGCAACCAATCTAGGTGCGCTGAACCTACGACGACCATACTGGGCAAGCGAAGCCAGACGTGCATGATGCAGATATGTCTTATCTTAGCGAAACAGACGTACCGACAGTACATGTGCATGTTTCCTAAGTGGTTTTCTCTTTGGGGTTGTTCTGCTGCATATGCCCTTGGAGGCTCAGACACACTAGCCCTTTTTTGTCCCACAACAGACATTGTGGTACAGGCTAAACTAATAGTAGCCTTAGGTGTCTATATCGAAGGTGGCAAAGCTGACGAAGGAGAAAAAAGTGAAGGAGGGGGTTATGTGGTCAGCGACTCAGCGTGGACGCGTTTCTATCACTGTGACAACGCCTCGCTTGAGTGAATATATCAGCAGTAGTAGTTGGCAGACACTTCTCCCAGCTCAGTGATATCCACACCGCTTGCCATTTAAGAGGTAGACTGATTATTCTGCTGTTATCATTTTCCCAAGAGAGATCTTGAGGCCTTACGTTCTTTCTCTTCCCTTCCCCATGCTTAGAACTCTCAGCAGAACCAATGCCATCTTTACATCTATCATTCTTTCTGTTGTTTTATCACATTCGTTGTGTCTTCTTATCCCCTTCCTTCAGAGTCATTTTCAGAGTGTAGTATCATCCCGTTTTCTTCTATATCTGAAGTTTTTAAGGCTTCGAATGATACACCAACAGGGGCCTCTTCCCTTCCTTCTATTCCTAAAGGTCTTGAACTTTTAGTGAGAAATGGCCCCAAAAAAGTTATTCGATATCCCTCAACCAGAGATAAAATTGCTTCTTTTGAGTCATGGTGGGATCAGACCCCTTTCCGTCAACAGCGGAAAAATGCCAATAGACGCGCAATGAAGTGGGGACCTGAGCAACGGAAATCAGCAACATAGAAAGACTTCTATGAAGTTACCTTATTTCCAGGAGGCGAGCCAAAGGTTTGTTGCTCTCATTGCTCCCATCTACTGCAACATCCAGGGCTCAAGGGTCATGGGACAAAATCAATGAGCTATCACTTGAAGAGTTCATCATGTAACCAAAGGACGACCTCAACCAGCAAAAGGACTATCTCAGAGATACTAGTAAAAGGGAAAGTAAGTTATACTATTTCAAATATGTGGTTCTTGGTTCCGACGAAGATCCAATGGTCAATCTTCTCTTTAGAATCCTCCTGCGGCGTACAATGATCAAGACTTCCTTAATCAAGTCCTTCGATTTATTATAGCCTGCCGACTGCCATTTCGAACTATGGAACATATTCAGTTTAAACGGATGATTACTCTAGCCGCCTCATCTTCCGCTCATAAAATTACATTACGAAATCGTGCCCAAATCAAGGAACGCCTGCTGGTATTAGCAGAAGAGACACATGTTCAGCTTCTCTCGACTTTACCAAAAGACGGCAGGATCTCCATTGCGATTGATTGCTGGACCAGCCCTGATCAAAAGGCATTCATTGCAGTTACAGGTTACTTTCTCACTGAAGCGATGGGTTATCATGAAGTTTTATTGGGATTTCGCCCTATCTCTGGCAACCATGACGGTGCCTCTCTGGCTGAATTAGTACTTGGTATCCTGAACAAGAATCACTTATCACGTCGAGTTCTAGGTATTACTACTGACAATGCCAGTAACAACGGAACGATGTTTACTTCCATAACAAGACAACTGAAGACAGAGCTAGCTGATAACACATATTATAATACTGAACTTCTGGGAATCATCAATAATCAGCATCATATTCCATGTCTTGCTCACATCATTCAATTATCTATTAACGCTCTTCTAACCAGGTTAAGGGTTGATGCACCGAACGACTCAGTGACATTTACCTGGGATAATGGTGAGGAGAATTTGTCAGCGCGCCATGGCATCACTCGGACAATTGAAAAGGTATTAAGCCCTTGCAGGAATACTTTCTATTATCTCTTGGCTAAGATTTCCTCCTTATCTAGCTTCGCAAGATTATCAATTTTGTCAACGCCAGTCCACAACGTCGGGAGAAGTTCAAAATTGGGCAGCGGTTCAGCCATGGCTCAGCCATGCTTCTCCTGTTACGTGTTAGATTGCAAGACACGATGTAACTCCACCTATCTGATGATCCACCGTGCTCTGAAACTTCGCAGTTCTATTGACCAGTTCCTTCAGCTCTGGGAAACATATAACCTATCCCATCTTCAACTTACTGCGATTGAATGGAAGCAACTTGAGTATCTGATGGAACTTCTGTTTCCATTTTATCTCTTCATGAAATGCCTCTCTGAGAATCACAGCCCTACTGTGCATAAGGTACTGGAGATCTACAGCAGTCTTTTCGATCACCTTGATACTGCGATTGACCGGCTCTCACGGAAAAGAGCACCCTGGAAGAAGCAGATCCGCGATGGTTTGCGAAATACTACGCGCGTACATATCAAACAGAAGGCTATGTTTATTCCATTGCTACAATCCTCAATCCGACCTGCAAACTTGAGATATTCAAAGGCCCGACATGGAAAGATGATGTTGACTGGTGTGAGGAATATCGACGAGTCTTTAACAAAGTGTTTAATTTCTATCGCAACCACAATCCCACTATTGAGGTCCAGTCAACCATTTCCAGCTCACTTTCAGGTCTGGATAAGGCTTTCTTCCAGTTCTCTAAACGACGACGTCTATCACCCTCTCATGAGACCTATGAAGAACTTAAGACTTATCTTGATGTTGAAGGTAATCTGATCTCAATCAATTGCTTCTGTTTCTAACCAGACTTTCTGAACTAGGCACAACTGGTCCAACGGACATCCTTGCTTACTGGAAATCCCGTGCTCAACAGTTTCCAATCCTCTATCGCATGGCCCGAGACTTCCTCACAATCGCTACAGATGGAGTCGGCGTGGAGCGTTTGTTCAATAGCTCTCGAGACATTTGTCATTACCGCCGCAGTCGTCTCCATCCGGATACAATTGAAGCTATTATGCTTCAGATGTGCACCGATCGCTTCACTATAAAGGAAGAGTATCAGAACATATTAGATGATCTGAACGCAGATGATGTTCTGATTGTGCTAGCTGATGATAATAATGTGGATGATGATGAGGCTAGTATTATGTACATCAGTGACGATGAAGATTTAGATGACTTGGATAGTCATCCTGAAGAGGATGGTGGTGATGCTGCAGACGACGAAGTAGATGATCTTCCATTACCTAGTCGTCCTGATTATGCTCGAAGCCAGGGAGATATTGTCGCTTCGCGAGCAACTCAAGCAACTCGAGCAACTCGACGTCCTCGACGCCGTGAGCATTATCCAGGACAATATAAACAATAAGTAAGCAGTTGAATCTTAATTCATTATATATCATCCATTTAAAAGTCAATGAAAATATTCAAGAAAATGTCTCTGCCTATAATGATTTCCTGTAATCATCGATGATACAGCTCTGAAAGACTTTGTATTAATTACAGATGGGTAGTATGGGTTTACCCTACCCAGCGTACCCGACCCTACCCTACCCTACGGGTTACCCACGCCTGCTCTTTACCCACCCGACCCCTACCCTACCCGCAGCTTAGGGCAGACAACTGATTGAGATGAATATGGAGCAGAAACGCTTCTCGATAATATTTGAGTATGGGATGATGTCTTATGTTTGGTTTTTTGCTTTTTGGATTCGTAGCGAACTGTGCCTGTATAATAGAAAACTCCTCTTCCGTATGCTTCAATTCGAGGTTCCAAACATAAAATGAACTTAAATGAAGAACATAAGCTCCACACAAAGTTTACAGAATACCAGGTGAAAGCACAGTCTTTGCAGGGGTGGGTAGGCTAAGTGTTGACCAAGTCTCCGCCCCGATATGCGCCCACGATGAAATCCAAGGTCCACTTGTCCAAATGTAAGCCTACAGGCCTGGTCGAAAAACCCATCCACATCAGGGATCCACCGCCAGATCCAGAAGTCTCAACCCAGAGTTCACGTGTAATGAGAACCTGGTCATTGCGAACACGAACTTCCTCTGCTTGATTCCACTTTTGTGGAGTTCATCCTCCGTCTGATGTGATGGGACCCAGGATAAACTTTAAACATTCCGGTTTCTGGTTCGAGACGACCCCTAAGCGGCCTCTAGATGGAGATTGCCTCGGGGCAAGGATGCGATCTCCTGGGCCGCGACTCAGCTGTAATCGGAATGAAACGAACCACGATCGGCCCTTGCCGCATTATCCCCCGCGTACTCTCGAATCTGGAGAGGAGGTGGACGTTCAGCTATATCTAACAATTAGCTTTTGCCATAGGTGGTCGAAGTGGTGATGCTACATTAATTTCAAAGAGCATGAAATTCCTCCATTGCTTTCTTGTGTTCTTTCCAGAGTCAAAGTAAATAGTTGGTGACTCATCTGAAACTGCGGGGCGGTAGAGCTCTTCTTTTCCAATTGAGTTCTCAATCGCTTCAACCGTGGTTTCGTTTGGGGCTTGACAACAGGTAACGAGGTAGTAACCACGCTCATCCATTTTCGTGATCTGATCGTCTCCCAACAATTGGGAGTATGCGCCGAACACAGTGGGACTTGCCATAGCTTCTGGTGGGGGTGGATGACTAAGCGATTTGGGGCTGCTCGGGTTGGTGGTCATCTTGTCCCAAGGGGTACGATCGAGAGGACGTCATCAACCCCAAGGACGTGGTCTCCGAGGACCACGGGAAACTGGTGGACCTGGGCCCGCAGCTGGACCGCGTGATCACCCAGCTCCATGACGGCTCCTTCCGCGGCGTCGACGACGATGTGGTCGACGCGCTCACGCTGCCCATCTTCATGGTGGCGGACGCGGTTGAGAACATGGACAAGATCGCCGACATTGCCGACGAAATCGAGGAGGAGAAGCGCAAGGCCATCATCCTCGCCTTCCTCAGCGCCATCTTCTTCTTCGTGTCCGTGATTGGCGAGATCGCCGGGGCCGTGGCCTCGCTGGCGAACATCGGCCGCATCTCATCGCCCTCCTCGGCGCGGTGGGCAACGCGGCGTTGGATATCTACACCATTGTCGATGATAAGGAGAACGCGCCGCTGGCCATCTTCAATCTGGTGCTGGCGCCGCTTGCGCTTGCCGACATTGCGCGGATCAGCAGGGCGGCCAATTTCCGCCGGGGCATGGCCGCCTCCGACATCAAGAAGCTGGGCGACAAGGTCAGTGGTCGCATGGACACCATCGGCAGGATCAAAGGGATGTGCGCATTGCCAAAGATCAGCGCGCGGAGCTTTCCCATGGGCAGCATGCCGATGAGCAGCTTGACGGGCGCGGAAATGGGCGGCTTCTCCTTTGGCAGGCTAAGGTAAGGTGGAAAGGGAGGGTGGTTTACAGATTTTGTGTTCTCTGGGCGCAATTTGGTAACGTTGAGATATCTGGCTATACATCGAGCCTCTATATTCCAGGTTTCGACAATCCTTTTTTTTTACGAGGTGCTTCGACGAGCAAATAATTATCTTACATTGGAACTCCAATGAATCCTTGTCCAAGTAAACTCGACCCTTACTCTACACGAACGTCGGATCTCGATTGAGATCTGTCAAAAACAACTACGATGATTGGATTCTCGTAATGGTATAGCAATAGTCAAACACAAGTTGCGAGGGGGAAGAGATGGGCGTTTCCATTAGGATTCGCTTCATTTCATCATCACCTTACGCCCGTAGGGCGTATCTTTTAGTCCGCCCATACGCATTCAGTCCGACCAATATTCGGATATATCGGTCTATAAAAGCCACCAATATTCGGATATATCGGTCTATTAAAGCCCCCTTTTACGCGTTGCTTATCTTTATAACTATAAAACGCGTTTCTATGTTTGATATGGTGTGTCACAAACCCCTCACCCACCTATACCTCAACAAAAAAACCAACACCACAACGCAACCATGGCACCCCTTCGTGTCCTAATCTCCGGCAGCGGCGTCGCTGGCCCAGCCCTGGCCTACTGGCTGTCAAAACTGGGTCACGAAATCACCCTCGTCGAACGCTTCCCCACGCTGCGCGCGTCAGGCCAACAGATCGATCTCCGCGGCCACGGAATCCAATCCATGAAACGGATGGGCCTTGAAGAGGCGTGGAGAGCCAAATCCGTGGCTGAGTCGGGCATACAGTTCGTCGACAGCGCAGGACGGCGGAAGGGATTCTTCCCCGTCAACCAGACCGGTCGTGGATTGCAGGGGTTCACTACCGATTGGGAAATCATGCGTGGGGACCTGTGTACGCTTCTGTACGACCAGACACGGGATAGCGTCAAGTATAGATTCGGCATTGCCGTGGAGAGTATGGCACAGGGGGTTGGAAAGGATAAGACGGTCCGGGTATCTTTCAGCGATGGATCGAAGGATACATTTGATCTTGTCGTTGGCGCCGACGGGCAGGGTTCACGGACGCGAAGCATGATCCTCTCGCCTGGCACAAACCCGTATCGCTCCCTGCACATGTTCCTGGCTTATTTCACCATCTCGCAACAGCCCGGTACCGAGTATATTTCGACCGCATACCTGGCCCCGAACAAGCGTCTTCTTTTCACGAGGCGACACAGTCCCGATTCCATCCAGGCATACATAGGGTATGCCGACGACTCGGAGAAACTGCAGAGTGTCATGCGTGGCACTGATGTCGAGTCGCAGAAGAAGATGTGGGCCGATATCTTCAAGGATGCCGGCTGGGAATCGCCCAAATTCATCAAAGCCATGCTGGACGACGGGTTGGCAAACGACTTCTACACGCATGAGGTCGCGCAGGTCCGGCTGGATAAGTGGTCGTCCGGCAGGGTGGTGTTGCTCGGGGATGCGGCTTACTGTCCGTCGCCGGCGACGGGCATGGGAACTTCCTCGTCGATCGTGGGCGCCTATGTCCTTGCAGGCGAGATTGCAAAGTACACCAACCCCAAGACCAGATTGGGTGGGGATGACCCTGTTGCGACCGCATTGGAGAATTACGAGAAGACGTTGCGGCCGTTTATAACCCAGGTGCAGGATCATGCGTCAGGTTTCTGGGTTCCGTCGTCGCCCTGGGGCATTGCAGTGTTCAACTTCTTCATCGGCATTGCTGCTTGGTTGAGATTGGATGTTTTGGGTAAATATATACTGCGGGAGGATGTGAACTGGACACTGCCCGAGTATGATGAGCTGAAACAGCTCAAGTTGACAAAGGACACCTCCAGGTAGTCATTTGGTTTTTTCTTCTTTCCGGCATCGGACATCTGTTCGTTCCTAAATTGTACTGTATAAACAGACTAGATAAAAGGGTTGTTCTATGAGTGTATTTTCTATCTGTTTCCCTAGTACTGCCGGTATATATCCCTCTCTATTCACTTTACTTTCCATCAACGTTTTGAGAAAGAGAGGGGGAAAAAAAAGCCTTATTTATTCATATCCTGCAGAGCTCAGATTGTCTATCTCGCTCCAGTCCAGTAGGTAATGACTGCTCTTTACATCGGCCAATGCTGAACTCGCCATGGGTTGTCACTTTAGCATGAATCGTTCTTCAAGACGAAACATCCTTATACGGCTCCGCACCCAACATTTTCCAACAGGATTCCGACTTTAACGCTATATCTTTCGCCTTCATGTGTAAAATCATATCTCTGCTTCCGTCGCTGATGTAGAAGGCATCATTTCCCTGCGCCAGTCAGTATCTGAACAAAATGGTACCATAGTCTGGTCGACGACTCACTATGCCGAGGGTCAATTCTATCCCACCCTCCATTAACAAATTTGGATTATATTCGATCAGCGGTCGACCGTTGATCGCGCGGAGGATGTTGTCGCTAACAATCACAGCCTGCTGCATCGCAGAGCGGCCATTCATAGGTCCATTAGATTCTGCGACATCGCCAGCCGCGTAAATGTTGCCATATCTATCATCTGCAATCTGTAGTGTGGGTTTCACCTGCAAACGCCCACCCAACGGCGCAACACACTCCGGACACAGCTTGCTGACGATTTGAGACGCCGCTTTCTGACCTGTACATCGAATCTTTGGAGTCTCAGCGCAAAACTTCGGATGGTCACAAGAGTTGGTAAATGGAACATATATATACCAATAAATCACAAGGAATGGATTCGCCGGAACCCAATACGACGTTCGAATCTCCTTCTACATGGGGTCCTACACGTTGGCCCAGTATCACTCGTACTCCCAGCTTTTCCAAATCTGTCAGAGCAGCATGGTGAAGCTTAAGCCCAAAATAGTTAAGAAGTATCTCTCGGGAGTGGATCAGCGTTACATTTTTCTCTGGATAGTGACTCTTTGCGTCCGAAGCGAGCTCAACTCCAGCAGGGCCTCCGCCCACCACGACAAAATCATGTGCATCTCGGATGCGATTTTGCAAGCCATGTAGAGTCGTAATACAATCCTCCTTCCGATTATCACTGAGTCTTGACGGAACGCCTGCCTCGGATCCGGTCGCAATCACCAGATAATCATAGTCCAGCTTTGCTCCGCTTTGCAGGGAAATCACGTTGTGGCCCACCTCGGTGACGGCGTCTTGCATCATGAGCCAGCTGCCATTCGGAGCTCCTTTGAGGTATGGTCCATAAGGGATGAACGCTTTGTGTTCATGCCCGTGCACTACAGAGAATCTGGGGAAGACCCATGTGAAATGGAAATGGGACTTCTTTTCCACCACCGTAACCCGGTAGCCGGTCGGAAGGGAATTCGCCAGAAGCCTGGCGGCATGGTATCCAGCAAAAGAGGCGCCGATGACCACGACATTCTTGGGCGAGTCAACTGGCTTGTAGTTGTGCCGAGCAATCATAGACACAGTCTTGCGCCAAATCGCGTCGTATATGGAGGCGAAAATCACCCTGGTAAACTTCAAGATGAGAATGGTTCCGTCCAGCATGTTGCCAGAGTTCAGGTGGGATGTTGGTGCGGTGTACGCGTAGATATCTAGGCTGAGGGCGTGTACTAGTTTTATTGTTAGAAGCGGGCTTACAGCCAAGCTCCAAAAGAAAAAAGCTTTTCTCCGACGGATATTTCCGAGGCATCGGTCTCGACTAGTAATTGATCCTTTCTAATAGCCCGAATAGAGCGAATAACCCGAATGGCCTCCGATCTGCACGATATAAGAGAGCGCTTGGGTGCCAATCCAGCTGCAATGACATTAACGATAATCCAAAAAAAAAGAGAAGGCGTCTCATTTCGATTGAATCATTCATCCGGGCGAATAAGTCAAGTGAACTTGAGCCGGCATTATGCAGACCCCAACCCAAGTTCCGCCCAACGGCTCCTTCGACGAAGAGAAAGATACTATTTTCGGCGATGGCAATCAAGGCATCGAAGACACCAAACCGCTTCCTCCGCCAGGACCAGGAACCTTTCCAGAAGGTGGCGCTCGTGCGTGGAGTGTTGTTGCTGGAGCCATGTGCGTCTCGTTCTGCACCTTTGGCTACATGAATGCATATGGGTGAGTGCCAGAGTCGTGCAATCCAATCCACTTTGATCGGCGACCATTACTAATTCTCTTGTCAATCCAGCGTCTACCAGAACTATTACTCGACGCATCAACTGACGGACAAGTCTTCATCGACCATTGCATGGATAGGATCTGTGCAAACATGCCTTTTGTTGGGTGGAGGTATAATAGGAGGCCCTTTGTTTGACAGATACGGCGCAATAGTGAGTTGCTATCCATCCTACCTGCAAGACTCTATTAAGTCTTGAGTCTTGAGTCCGTAGCTGATAATTCTGGCAAACGATAGGTTATCTGGCCCACTGCCATAACATTTGTGTTCTCGGTTATGATGACGTCCCTTTGCAAGGAATACTATCAGTTCATGCTGGCGCAGGGTATTCTCGGCGGACTAGCGTGTGGTATCATGTTCTCGCCGGCAATGGCAGCAGTAAGCCATTATTTCCATGCGAAGAGAGGCGCTGCGCTGAGCGTAACTGTCACGGGTTCTTCGTTGGGAGGAGTCATCTTCCCGATCGCCTTGAGCAGGATGTTTAGGTATAAGTCATTGGGCTTCGGATGGACGGTGCGGATCATTGGATTTATCATGTTGGCGCTACTCCTCCTAGCAATGGCCACGATTTGATCACGTCTACCCCCACGGAAAGACAAGATCCTACTGCCCTCTGCTTTTAGAAAGGCCGCTTTCGGCGCGTTTATAGCCGCCCAATTTTTGATGTTTTGGGGAGTATTCACGCCGTTCTTCTATCTCACCGAGTATGCCATTGCGCATGGGATGAGCGAGGACTTGGCTTCATACATTCTGTCCATACTCAACGCCGCTTCGGTCTTCGGTCGACTCCTGCCCGGTGTCCTGGCAGACAAAATTGGACGGTTCAACACACTCTGCTTCTCTGGGTTTTGTACAGACATCCTCCTCCTCTGTTGGATTGCAATCAAGTCAAACGCGTCGATAATCGTGTTTGCAGCGCTCTATTGTTTCTTCTCTGGAGCGATTGTCTCCCTGATGTCCCCTTGCATCGCGCATCTTGCACCATCACCACGTGATATTGGTACTTACCTTGGAATGGGCATGGCCGTGATCTCACTGGCCGGCCTAACTGGAACCCCGATCACCGGGGCTCTCATCGACCGCTACACGAGTTACACGCCGGCCGCCATTTTCAGTGGAGTGTCTTGTCTGGTTGGTGCGTCGTTGGTTTTCGTGACAAAGGTGACGCTGATCAGAAACCCATTTCGTCGGATTTGAGGCTATTATAAACAGGCGCAGTCTACAAAAAGGGCAGTCTACAGCTAATAGAAAGGGAGGTGATGTCGGATCACAAAAGAACTGTTCACAAATATGTTCCTGTAGCAATGAAAATAGTAATAGAACTCGTTGATGTGTTACAACTTGTTGCTGTAGCAGTTATAATTCGATGGTGATGCCACCAAATTTCCCCCTCCTCTCTCTCTGGCAGCCTCTGCAGATGTGATATTATTAGGAACTATTGGCCTGTACTCAGCATCGAATTTCAGCGAAGGCACTACGCTCAATGCACTCGCGGCCTTGCCAGCCTCCAGGGTACCGTCGGCGAATTACTTGGAGGCCAAGGCAAGGGAAACCGGACTTTCCGGGCACATGTAAGTGGAGATCCGATACCTGTTTTTCAAGTCGGCCTTTACCTATTTGATCAATTTCGGGGTTAACACTTCCTGGTATCCCGGAGATAATGCCCATGTTCGCAACCGGATATATCGGGATATTCGCCCCACCCTTTTTCCTTTCCTTTTCTTCTTTTTTTTACTGCCCCGGAATGCAGATAATACTTATGCTCCGTACGGAGTACATTCAATTTCAAAAGGCCACCACCATTATCTGAATCCAACCAAATCCCCGAACTGCAACAAGGTATTGTCCGAGATTAGGCAGCTAGTGTGATGGTTGCCCCGGGCCAACAACCCAGGAAACGCCGGCGCCCCCCTCTGGCTTGTGTGGAGTGTCGCCGGCGCAAGGTCAGATGCGATCGGAACAAGCCTTGCGCACAGTGTGTACAGCATAAGTCAGCATCTTGTGTCTACACTGATTACGACCAGACGACCGCGAATGACCAGGCACCCAAACGGCCCCGTAGAGTCGTTGCTGAGGAACTGCGTAACGGAGACGCGGGGCTCTTAAGGCAGCCTCCCCACAATTCCGTCGATGGATGGGCTGCTGCTGGGGCTGCTGAAGGGGGTTCCACTGCCAGAGCCTCCCCGCCTCTGCCCCTGAGAGCAAATGGACAGTCTTCTGCCGTGTCCGCAATGAGCTGTTTGCCGCAAGATGAAAGTGCATCTGGCTCACTCTATGGCAGCTTGTCAAAGACAAGAGTCTTTGGTCACGGGCATTGGATGAGCGCATTTCCTTTGGTATGCAAGTCTTTGCTTCCCTTCCCTTTCCGGGTCCGTAGTATTGTTGTTCTCTCCTCCCGTTTGCTCATATCAAAATAGGTACAACAGCTGCCCACCCTAGATACCATATCTCATATTAGTATTGTGCCGTCACAGGGCCTTACGCCGTCAGGGCCTTCGCCGTCACAAGAGACAAATAATGGTTCGATCCGTGAAATCTCCAACATGGTGGTGAAATGCAAGCAGCTAGCTCGAGACATCAAAAGACAACATCCCAGTCGAAGCCCACTCCCCCCCGGCATATGTCAGTCTTTTCCTGACCGTGTCGTGATGGATCACTTGGTGCAACTCTACTTCGACACCTTTGAATCGTGCTACCGGATCCTTCACTTGCTGTCATTCCGAAGGGAGTATGAGAAGTGTATAGAGGAGCCGGCAACTGCAAGCAGTTCCTTTGTCGTGAAGCTCTTGCTAGTAATGTCTAATGCAGCATGCTTGCACGGTGATGCCAGCGTACGCGATGAGTTGCGGGTCAAAGCCCGAGGCTGGATTCACATAGCTCAGAACTGGTTATCCGCACCTGTTGAGAAAGATCGCCTTACACTAGAAGGCATCCAAATTCATTGTTTGCTTCTGTTGGCTCGCCAGGTGAACCGAGTCGGAGCTGATCTGGTCTGGATTTCCGCCGGCTCGCTGGTGCGGATGGCGATGCAAATGGCATTCCATCAAGATCCCAACCATCTGGGGGAGATGACTGTGTTGCAGAAGGAAATCAGAAGAAGGCTCTGGTACACAATATTGGAGATGAACCTCCAGGCTGCTTTGGACTCGGGCATGCCTCCCATCATCACTGTCGATGAATATGATACTCAGCCACCGTCAGACCTCGACGACAAAGATTTGGATCAAGCAAGTCAGACGCATGGTCTAGAGAAAGTGGCTTCCATGCCAACACGGGTTTCATTTCAGCGTTTGCTGGCAAGTTCCATCCCATTAAGGTTGGAAGCGACCAGAGTAATCAACACACTGCGGGAGGAACCGCCATACGATCGCGTCCTCCATCTCGGAGCTGAGCTGGCGTCAGCGTGTCGCAAGGCAACAGTCTTCATCGACCGTCTCAGATTGGCCGCCGAGAACCTGTGGCCGACAGAATTCCCCCATAATTGCTGCGAGCATTTCCATCGCCGTTTCCTACTATGCCTCCACTTTCCCTATGCAGTCAAAGCTGTGCAAAATCCGATGTACAGCTACTCGGCCAAGGTATGCCTAGAAGCCTCCCTTGATCTGGTGTCGCTACTAGACGATGAAACGTATCGTCGCCTGCTGCTTGCCGGAGGCGGCATGTTCCGAGATATCCTTACGCGTGGTTCCATGATCATCTTCGTGGACTTGATCACCCAGTTAGAAGAAGCAGACAATTCTACCTTAGCACAGAGACGCAACCGGGCTCGGAGAGAGCCGTTGTTGCAAGACGCGAGAAAAGCCGTCCAATACGCCCAGGATAGAATCTGGGACGGCGAGACGAATGTGAAGGGCTATGTTTTCATGAGTATGGCCATGGGACAAGCCGAGGCCTTGCTTAATGGCTTGCCTCCCAGAGATGCTGTCATCAAATCTGCACGCGACAGTTTAGCGGTATGCCATCATATATTAACCTCCATGGCCGCCAATTCGCTCTCGAGCATGGCCAGCGATCCAGATCTGGCAGGTTGCACAGGCGGCGATACAATGGGTCTATCCTCTGGTAATGACACCGAGTTTGACTTTCTCAACAATTGGGACCTCAATTTCGATCTCCCGGGCTCTTGGTTTCTTCGACAATGGGAGAACCAAGCATAACCCAGACCCTTGATTCAGAAGAATTGGCCCGGGGAGGTGACGTGGCTGTGGCGAACGCTAGTTGCAACGTATGACGGCTGTAGAATAGAGTGTAGATGCTGATGAAAATCATGTCACAGTTGAATGGGCATCGAACGCGTCTTGGAGGTGCATTTTGCATGAAAACTTTCTATTGCAAACGGTGCACCTTATATGTGATTATCCTGAGATATGACAAAGGTGCTTTCATTTGATATGTTTCATAATATCTCCGTGGCTCAAGAATTGTTGCGTGCGCTGGTCAAGATCCAGGCCCCCATGTGCACACGCGCTATTAGACAGCGCAGGTGGTCCTAGCAAAGAACAATCGCGTATGCCAATAAGGACCGGGAATCAGACACAGATCACAGCCCGAGCATGATTATAAAGACCTGACGACATAGGAAGTTGTCATTGAGGCGTCCACGTGTCTATTTCCAATGTCGGTGTAGAGAAGGAAGTATCGCTAGGAAGTGTCCAGAAGCCACCCATATCCGAAGCCCACTGCACTTCCCAAAGAGGAGCTTCTAAGAAATTGCCAAATCGCCCCTGATCAGAATGGCGCCTAATCGGTCGACCATTCCCCCAAAAAGATATATATCACCAAACTTATCCAGTAGACCTGCAACGACAAAAAAAAAAAAAAAAAAAAAAAAAAAAACCCGATAAAACCGGATAAATGATGTGTATCAGACTACATTTTCCAGGCATTGATGCATTATGCAATGCAGCTGCATACGCCGCCAGACTGCAAGGAAATAATTGATTGGCCACCTTCTTCAATATGCTCCAAGCACATCTGGGTTTTGCAGGTGTGGCCCTGAACAAGTGAGAAAGGTTGTTATCGATGACGGCAGGCATGAAAGGATCGCCAGTGAGGTATTTCTACCATTGGACATGTTGTACTGGCACAGAAGCAGTGGCACACAGTTAGACCCATGCCAGCAACAGCACAGGGTTTTTTTTTTTTTCTTTCTTTTTTTTCACAGGGATATGCAGGCGGGAGCGCGAAGGAAGACGGGTCATATATGAGGCAGAGAGATAAGCTGAAGGTACTATCGACTAGGCTGACCGTGGGATGGGAATTCGGGATACCCGGGGGGGTCTTATCCCGTCCCACGGGACGCCAAGACTTTATGGGATGGGATTCCCATTTTATGGGAGGAAAATTCCCATATCCCATGGGATGGGGAATCCCATCCCATGAAAATCGGGATTATCCCATCCTGCAGGGTCATGCTAGAATGAAATCGATGAATTCCTTCTTGTCAAGGGAAATCTATAGTGATAGTTTAAAAACATCATATGGTGGTCCTAATTATTATTATAAACTAAAGCTAAACATCACTTTAGATTCTTGCTTAGACATCATTGATACAGAGAGCGTCGTCACAAGTCCTTACAAGTCTCGACCGTTCCTTTGCTGTTCCTCTGGATGTTCCCGCCGATCAACCTATCTACAACATCAGCTAATAGCTCTTGGCTTCAGACTGGTCTACTTACTGGTGTATTCGCGAAAGCGCAGGCTCAACCAACCGTTGAGATAAGAGTCCACATTGAAACAATGTATTATAGTCATGTGACGACTTCAAATTGTCAAGTATAATATCGATAACCTCGGGCGAAGACGTGTCGTTTTGTTGAGCTCTTTTTCACTTAGTTGTTCTTGGTCTCGGTCTCAAAGGAGATTGTGCTCAAAGAGAAAAGGTGAATCGGTCAGCGTGTTAGCAGCCTCCTAATAGGTTATAGCGTGACCGGTCACATAATCACATGTTAGAACTCCTGTTTTGATACTGTATCGTTCTATCAGCCTGACTACACTACTGCTGCATTAGGGCTAGACCTGTATCTATACAACCGGCTCAGGCGACCCACAGAACTTAACTCAATACAACTATGTGAGAGACCGTTCAACAAGTTATGAGCCCTTGTTGACTTTACTGTATCGAGCGAAGATATACTATTACCATCTTTGAACTATGGATAGCGAGTCAGGACATCCAAAACTCGTTCGAACGAATTACAACTAATGGAAGTTGGACACCGAAGTTCAGCTCACAGGCGTTGGTGTACTTAGCATCGTTGAAGGCACTGAACTAATTCCTGAATTACCAGTCGGAGCTCGAGCGCCCGATATCACAGCGTACAATCAGAACCTCAGA
>JAPDKU010000172.1:0-20567 GCA_027569715.1 Hamigera avellanea
CCTCGCGCGCTCTGTCGATGTGCTGATCAGGGATAACAAAGGTAAATTCCTGGGATGGACTCATTGGTTAGTGTCTCAGGCTCGATTAGACTGCGCAGGGACAGAACTCACCTGGAGGATAAGAGGCGCCCCGTACCGCCTCAAAACGTAAGGCCCCCATATGACATTGGGAATGCCGTTGGCGTCCAACAGTTTGACGATGGATGCAATGAGATTCACGTCGAGCTTCTGGCCGTTGAATTTGAAGTCGCTCATTTTGAATGCGTTAGGGGTCTTGGATGCGATGTCTTCAGGACTGGATTTGCATGGTCATTTATATGCCGTGTTTGCAGAATCACTGGATGAATGACAACAGGTAATCAATTCATAGTTGGAAAGACGGCACACAAGCACCCTCGATCGAGCGTCCCTTGACCAGTGTTGTCCTCGGGAACAAAGGAAGTTTAACTCGAGTCTGCCATTGCCATGAACTGGATGAACCCATGATACCAGATCAGACAAAGAGACACCAGATTAGTCTTTGACTATCCAAAGACTCGTACGTGACATCCTTGTTGGTGAAAGAGGGACAAAGGAGGAGGATGGAATCTCTGCATGAAAGCCTTGACCCGACATGTGGTCGTCAAGTGGTCCTTGATATCGTCTTAATTCCATACAGGGAGAATTGGTGGCTGCCGGGATTAGAGAATGGTCGCCTTTTTTGCCACTTCTTGCATACATAGACGCCGCTTTGGAGATTATTTTTAGCCCGGAAATTAGCATTGAGTTCCAGGACTGATTCTGGTCCAAGAAGCAACACAGGCTTTGTTTTCTTTCGCTGGAGCCGTTGCCGTGGCCTCATCAGCAATACCGGGATAGAAAGACATCATTTACTCATGTAGAGTGGGCTATTGCCTTTGTCGATTCGACTTCTAGCCCTATACAGTCTACAATCAATCCGGAGGCTTGAGGACAGAACTTTCTAGATGTCGAACGCCCGGAGCATCCAGCACCCTCCGCAGCCAGGACGTCTACCTCCTTGAGTCCTGGTACAGCAAAGTGCCAAACCAGCTTCACCGTTTCACTCCCTTCTCTTAATTCTGGGGCCCACCGCCAAGACGCTAGCTTGAGAAATGGGTTCATTTAAATGGACCTTTGTACATTACGTCACGAGCATTCTGTCTCACATGGTCATAGATTGTTGCTTGGAAAGGAAGGCAAAAACATCGAGCCATATTCCGCACTCTCTGCCAGAACCTGAGAACAAAATATCTTTAATCTTCCGCCCCTAATCGCATGTTTGAGTACCAGTCTCTCAGCTTATAAGAAAACACTGCATTGGGGACGCTTTCCAGAGCTAATCCTCGTACAAAACAAGTCATAAGCTTGTAGTACATACTCGGCAATATACGGTACATCTTTTTTCATTCCTCTGCAACCTCAACGTTCGCATGTCGAAAATGACCTTCTGCACTTTGTCCTCTAGCCCCCACGACTAGACATCGCCCTCACCCGCGGGTGACCCTTCGCGGGTGGACCCTCCTCCTTCAAATGGAGGGTCCTAGCTTGGCGGGTGGAGGGTCCGACCTCTCAGACCCTCCGAGGGTGGAGGGTCCAACTTGCTCACCCGCGGGGCGGGTCTGCCGATGTCTAGCCCGACGTGGCTCTTTGTTCTCGGACCGCAGAGGGTTTCTTCATCTTTATCGCGATATCACGGTTCGACTCCGAATCCTTTGTCCGCGCAACAACCATAGAACCAAGCCAACCAGAAGTCGATGTCCAAGTCGAAGTTGTCAGAAGATGGAACTTCTCATAAAGGAACGAACCACCATATAATGGTCCTTATTCGCCGGGACTAACAGTGGCTGCACTTTCACCGACAGGACAAAGGTTACCAGCAACACGGACCCAGCATTGCAAAGGCTCGGTCGTGCCTTTGCACGTTCTCATTGTAGGGTACGATTCTACCGACGAATCCAAGCAAAAGCGATGCATAGCGGACAATCGAATCAATACTTTACTCACGGTTTAGGGTCATGTCTTGTTCGATAGCGATGGTCGGTCGCGGCGACCATCATTCTCCGCACGTCGATTAGGGTTAATTGTTAGAGTACCTTCGATGTGGTCCTGCGGAGCGGGGCCTTAAGGCGGTGTACAGGACAAACAGGACAAAAGACGCGTCCCGTTGCGGCAGCTCAAGCAGGAAGGCGGTGTATATACAAACAGGACAAACAAACCAAGTTGTAGTGCCTCAGGCATCTAGGTTCAAAGTCACGCGACCGGATCGAATGACGCTCCCGTCGCAGTCGGAGCTGAGCTCCAGCAAGCATCATCGACGAAACTGAACATCCTCGAACCACCGAGAATCGTCACTCTCGTTCCGCTCACGGAAGATCCAGCGACAAGCCTCTGCCCTCGAGTCTCCTCCCGAGCGTATCCACACGACGTCCACACCAAAGCCGTACCTCATGCCGGTCCCCGTCAAAGCCTCCACCCACCACGATGAGCCGCTCCTCTACATCGAACGCGAAGCGAAACATATCCAGCGAAAGTTGCAAGTCCTAATCGACGCGCAGAGCGAGGGCCTGCTGGCCGGCCTGGGCGGGCCGCGACCGAGCGACAGCCTCGCCGCAGCACCGCCATCGACCGTTCCCGTGCGACAACCGGCGAGGAGGAAGATCGGACTGCGTGCGGCGCGCGACGGCATCCGGCGGTCCATGCACGAGCTGCGGAAGCTGCGGGAGGAAGAGCGAGACATCCTCGGGTTTCGGTTCGACGAACGACAAGACGCGCTGGGTGCGATCGACCAGTTCCGTTCGAAGCAGTTTGGACTGGAGAAATCGATCGCCACGATTCAAAACGAGGGCGAGAACCAGCGTGCGAGGGCGCTGCGCGAGGAAGCGCATGACCTGGAGGCGGAGATGCGCGACCTTGAAACCAAGCTGCTCGAGATGAGAGCGAAGCACCGTCGGATCGTGAACGAACTGGCCCACGTCGAAAACGCCGTCGCAGCCAAACTCTCGTCCTACAAGGCTTCCGTGTCCCTGCTCGAGTCCGACATCCGAAAGTATCTGACGAACCCGCCCCTCAAACCTCTCCCGTCGCAAACGACCGACTCGACCTTCTACTCCCTCCCTCCCCAGCGTCGGACCCTCGAGATGGCCTACGAACACTGGCAGAACGAGCAGGAGGAGCTGCGGACCCGACAGCGCGCGGTGGATCTCGAGATCCATGCGCTCGAGGAGGGCGGCGACGTGTGGAAACAAGTGGTCACGGACATCGCGGCGTTCGAAAAGCGCCTGGCAGCGGAGATGCGCTCGTTGCTGCCGACGGAATCGCACGTCCTCCGACCGGAGGAATCGGCCGCGACCGCCCAGGAGGGTCGGGTCCAGGGCATCCTGGAGGATCTCGAAGCGACGACGCACCTTGTCGAGGTGCAGCTGGATCGTGCCGAGGAGAACGAATGGAAGCTACTGGTCTGCTGCATCGCTGCCGAGTTAGAAGCGCTGCGCGAAGCGCGAGCGATGCTGTCCGTCGCTTTCGGCGGATCGCAGGATGACCATCCGCCATCGCCCAAGGGCAAATCGCCCGTGGAGGACCCGATGGATGACCAGCAAGCGGACCATCCCGAACCTCCGGCGGATTGGCGACGGGATGTCGAGACGGATACGCATTCGCAACATGGCGTCTCGCGGTCGGAGGACGAAGACGACGAGCCGGATCCCGCATGGCTGCTCCCGGAGTCGTAGCGATGGCGTACGCTTTCGTCGTGGACGGGTTGCTTGGACGTTCCTAACATGATTTACAACGGTAGTATGGAGTATTCGTCTTTCGCGTAGCGTTCAGCTGGTTCCAATCGAGCGATTTCATCGAATGCCTGTCGGGTGTGTCGTCCTGTCGTCCTGTGTTGTCTCGTGCTTTGGGATTGAGTTGACCTTTCGCGTTGCCACGATAGACGAGGTCCTTTGTCCTTAGTACCAACCTTTCAAATGAACAATGGACCATGCATTTCTTGATTCAGGTACAAAGGCGTTGCAATTCTCCATACAAAGGACGCCATTCCGCAACAATGCACACCGAAAACAATGGCGTTCACCCTCGTTATCGGACGAAAGGCGCTGGGTATATCACCTCTTTGTTCCATGAAGTGATATAAACCTCGTCACCACTGCCACAACGTGCGTTTCTCCAGGTGCAATTACTAGGTTAACCATCGATACGCATTATCACACCGCTCCTCGACTCCTCCGCTGACTTCCCATCCATACGCACCACATCCATCCACCATGCCGTTGGACCGCTCCAAAAACTTCGGCCCGTTCCCCAACCCCCCAGAGAAGTGCGCCGTCATCGCGAACAAACCATCGCTTCTGCTCGGCTGGCTGCCCTGTCCGGACACGGGCACGCTGCTGCCCTGCTACCAAGTGCTGTGCGGGTACCGCGACACGGAGATCGGCTCGCTGCCCTACTTCAAGTTCGTGCACCAGATCAAGGCGGGATGGGCGCATTTCGTCCAGGTCGGGCCGTCGTACATCTGGAACAAGCACTCCGGGTTCCGCGGCCGCGTGCTGGAGCTCCACGACGACACCCTGATGCAGCACATCTATCGCCAGATCCTCGACGACTGGGCGTATCACTACCCGGTCTCGCTCGAGTGGCCGCTCAATATCCGAGGCGATGAGCTGAATTATTACTACCGCTTCGATGCGACGGATGAGATGTGAGTGTCCTTTCTGTTTCGGTTCGTCTCGAGTGATGGGAGATTGTTAATTTAGAGTGGAGGAGTTCAATACAAGAATTTTATACGCGCATTCCGTCCGTGAATTTGTAGGCTTTCCAGTGTAGAGTTCGTAAGCATTCATATACCATTGAAGTATCGATACGTCCATTAGGCCAATAGACTAGCGAAGAGCAGGGGTAACCTAAATCTAACGCGTTGACTTCTACTCATCTTCCTACTCGTTCTATAATCGAACCTCTATAAGTTAAATTAAAAGAATTGCCTCAGTCTCACACCCGTAGCGATGCACGTTGATCGATGTCCTCCTCCCCCGCAACCCGTTGATAGTCCATAGATTCGTTGCGCCAGCGCTCCATCCGCCACCGCCAGCCCCAGTACACGCCCAGCAGCGCACATCCCACGCCCACCACGCCGACCACCATCACGCCGACCGACGGCGCCACGAACTCCTCGTCCGCGCGGGCCAACACCGCGGTCCTCCCCAACACCTCGCCGTGCGCATCCAGGGCCGCCAGTCGGAACCACGCACTGGGCAGATCGTCCGGGATGGCGATCTCGGTCTCGAAGCCGTCTTTCGGAACCGCCTCCATCGCCACGAAGGTCATATTGGCCAGGTCCGCGCCGTCCCACGCCTCCAGCCGCCAGCGCACCACCTCGGTGGCCCCGTTCCAGCTGACGAAGACGGCATCGCCCGCGACGGCCGCGTCCGGCACCGTGCGCGGGCGACCCACCCACCCCGCCTTGAAGGCGCGGTACGAGACGACCCGCCCGAAGGTGAAATACGCCGACGCGCCGTAGTGCAGGTCGCACAGCAGCGCGCCGTCGGCGGCGAACTCGCTGACCGCGGCGCTGTGGCCCCATCCCACGACCACGTTGCCGCTGTCCTGGAGCACCTGCACGTTGCCCTGCGACACCACCTTCATCTGCTGCGGATGCGTGTATGTTGCGCGCAGCGTCGCCACGCGCGCGGGCACGTCCAGCTCGATGCGCAGGCCGCGGCTCTGCGGCGCCGGGTCGTCGTTGCCATGCACCGCGTTGTCCAGCAGGGTCAGCGTGTCGGAGCCGTGCCAGCGCGCGTCGTGCTGCCAGGCGAAATCCGTCGAGCCCGTGCCGTCGGCATCGGCGAACTCGTTGGTCTTGCCGCCCAGCGTCCAGCGCACGGCGCCGGTGGTGCGGTCGACGCAGCTGACGGTGTGCGTGTGGCGCGCCGACACGAGGAGGTTCCCGTCGTGGTCGACGTCGACGCTGTTGAGGTGGAACCAGTCGAAGCCGGCGTCGCGATGCGTGCCGCGGCCCGTCGCGTCCTCGAACGTGCTGTTGAGCGGGTAGTGGTGCGAGGCGCGCCACTCGAACAGCAGCGCGCCCGTCGCCACGTCGACTTCCTGCACCACCCCGTCGTAGATGTAGCCGACCGCCGGGCCGCCGACCGGCGTCAGGTCCGCCGGCACCGCGTCGTAGATGGTGAGCAGCGCCGTGCCGTGCGCGGTGATCTGGAAGTCGTGCAGGTCGCCGGCGACGTTGCCGACGGGGCGGACCTGGAAGCGCTGCGTGTAGGAGGCGTCGAGCTGTATCGTTAGCGACCCCCTCGCGGACTATATATATATACATATTTCAGACATACCATAAACCATGCCCCCGCGCCGTGGCCATCCACCTCCTCACCCTGCCAGTAGGTCAGGTAGCTCTCGCCGCGGTACTGCTGCACGCGGAAATCCTGCGTGACGCCGAGGTGGTGCTTCATCCAGACCAGCTCGCCCTGCGCATCGAGGATCATGGGGCCGGGATGGGCGATGGAGTCGCCGCGCGGCGCGAGGAAGATGGATCCGGGGTCGCATCGCGGGTCCCAGCGGGCGATCTCGACGGCGGGCGCGTCGAAGGGGAACGAGACGAAGCTGCGCGTGGGATAGAAGCCGTAGAGGCCGAGGTCGTACCAGGTCAGGTCGGCGCGGAAGCGGAATTTGCGGAGATGCGGCAGGACGACCGGCAGCAGGGCGAGCAGGCTGGCGAGCGCGACGAGGCCGACGGCTGCGAGGCTCCTGCTGCGTGACGGTGCAACGGAGGGCGTCCACGGGAACATGGGCGGTGCATGCACTGCATGTCGACATGGCTCGGAGGAGGAGGATCTGGGATCGCGCTGGCCCTGTGTGCTGGTCACTTTATAAGGCCTCCTGTTCGCATGTGCCATGGCTGCCATGGCCCGGGCGGGGCAGCCATGGTCATCTTGTGCTGGGGTGCGGATCAGGGACTTGGCAAGCGGCACGGTCGGTCGATGCGCGGGGAGGGATGACGTTCGCCGCGTGGTTGTGCGCTCAACCGCTGCTGATGATTATGATATTCACGATGGTGTCGCACGGGTGATGCGATCCGACGGCGGTTGGTGGTTCCCTGCGCCATGACCGTCGGGAGTATCGTGAGCAGGTTAGGGTTAGGATGGATCATCGATGGCGACGACTTGCTGCCTTGCTGCCTGGCATCGCCGCTAGAATTCCAAGATGGGAAGGATTCAAGGAACGATGTGGCTGCCACGCATGCCAAGCCTCGTCACCCCGTGTGGCGCACGCGGCACTCGATGCCGCACGAGGTGCCCGACCAATTGGAGCGCACCATGTGGGCCGGACCGAGTGTGGAATTGGCCAATCGCAGCAGGGAGTCAGGCGGAACAGCCGTTCACGGGAAACCGAAACCGATTCGTGGGTGGGAACGATGCCTGGGCATGAGTGGATGGATTCTCGGCAGATACATTTCACTCGACGAATAAGTGCTGGACGCACGCTGCATGCCCACGAACCACTGATGTTCCGTCCCCACGCCATGTGCCCACTGCCGGTGATCCGAGCATCGTCACTCAACGGGCGAGGCGATGATGGAAACGGGAATGGGCTGGCTTGACCCCACCAATGGGGAACACCTGTTGAGCTTGACTCTCGTTTGACATTGTGAAAAGACATATGGGGTGTAGAATAGGTGGGAGTTTGGCTGGGGCGGCACATCTGTTAAACCATAACGCAGGTGTCCTAAGGAGGACTCATGGAGAACAGAAATCTCCAGTAGAACAAAAGGGTAAAAGTCCCCTTGATTTTGATTTTCAGTGTGAATACAAACCATGAAAGTGTGGCCTATCGATCCTTTAGTCCCTCGAAATTGAGGCTAGAGGTGCCAGAAAAGTTACCACAGGGATAACTGGCTTGTGGCAGCCAAGCGTTCATAGCGACGTTGCTTTTTGATCCTTCGATGTCGTGTGGCGGCGGTGGAAGGTTCATCTCGGTTGTGCCCGAGTACTTCGTACGTCTCGTATACATTCTCCCCAAATGACGGAGTAGAGTGAATCGTCTCGTTTCGCGATGGATAGGCGGTCGGTGAACGCGCATGACTATGTCGTGGTTTCGAGGGAAGGATCGCTGCGAGCGAGGGATGGGCGGCCGTGGCGACGAGGACGCCGTCGCTGACCTCCATGCCGTCGAGTGCAACGGATTGATCTCTGCACCATCACCGTACCCACGTGATATGTATCCTGGTCGGGTATTTATATCGGAGAAAACTGTTGGCCCCGTCGAGGTCCGCGTGAATGAACACCGGCGATGCTCGACCAGATGGAGTCCTTGATTCGATCGAGAGGATTGGCTGCCACATCGTATGGGATCGATCGCGTCACGGATGTCCAATCAAGCAGGCGAAGCTTCAACGGGCAGCTGCTGTGTCCCGGGGAGATCAAATCGGAGCACCGAGATACGAGCTTTTCATCATCCTCCTCGGACACCATGACTCGGGCCCAAACCATTCGTGGCGTGGTGGATGGAGCTTCGCTCCCTGCTACGAGTGGGTCTCCTTCCATCGGGGTCGAATCGTCCTATCGCAAGTTCACAACCCCATGGCGGCCCTGGCGCGATCAAGGTTGTCTGTCGTTCGACCCCCGTCAGCCATCCGTAGCATGGTCCATCCTCCATGGTGTCGACTATCGAGGACCCATTCGTGGAACGCGACCCCTTCGTGAAACGCGGGCATTGTCCTGATTGCAAAGGTGAACGGCGTGTTCACAGGATCAAGGAAGTAAAGAAGGCCCAGGAAGAACACGTTCAACCAGCAGGATCCAACATTCAAAAGGGGTCCAAAACGACGTATACAAGAGGCTCACATCTAATTGGATTTGACCCAGGATTCTCACGTTCCTATACCACATACGCCTCGATCGAAGGCTCCACGGTCTCATTCCATTTCATCCATGACACCAGCGCGTGATCCAGCACCGCCGTTGTTCCACTAGTCGATTCCGCAGCCTTACTTCCCTCATCACCGCAGGGGCCTCGAAGGCCTTCGTTCCATGGAAGCGGACGTTCATATCAAGCTTGATGTTTCGATATCACAGGAGGACTCTCCATTTTCGATATATTTATCATACCAATCTAAGAGACTTGTCAGGGAATCACCATAGAGATGCTGGAGTTACCATTGTTACATGTGATGTCTTTATTGCATACCGTACTACTTGAATGGTAGTTCCGAGCCTTGTCAGGGTGCTCGCCGCGCTCGTCAGCTGACCGTTGTCACGTGACTCGGTCACGTGACCTATAAAGGCATTTTAGATAGTTCACCACATCTCCGCTCACCTTCCTTTCTCCTTCCCTTCCCCATGCTTAGTATTTTATTAATAGCCTATATATCTATGTCAGTTCGCTTCCTCACAAGCCTGTAGCTTCGCCCGGCTTCCCCAGAGCTTCTTCCATCATTATCTTTTATACCAATCCATGTTATTATCGTTTCTTTTCTGAGGTGTGATGATTTAGGACTGCCTGAAATGCAAAAGATGAAGCTAACTATGGGACAGAAAAAGGCCTGCGGAGCGGCGAGGTAGTGAAGTAGGCCTCTGGCTAAGCCCGAACGGGCCTAGCGCCGAGAACCTGACTCCAATATTTCCTTTGCAGGGCTTTTCCATGACACATGGTAGCAGACTAGCAGTCTAACCATTCCAGGGCCTCCTGGGTTATTTTCTCGTTTACACGAGTCTTTCGTCTCAGTTACCTGAGCTACCCTGGTCGATCCTTGGAACTGCATCATTCGAATAGCTTCACCATTTGGCTCGCTGGAAACGCCGTGGATTTACCAGCAGTTCGGCATGGCTTCCTCAAACGGCCCGGACATAATGGCTCAGCTCATGGCCCAGCTCCAGCAAATCAACCAGCAAATGGACACGATGGTCAATCAGATCCAGACAAACGCGATGGTCAATCAAATCCAGATCAACACAATAATGAATCAGATCGTCCAGTTGCAACAACAGCGTTCACCACCTCCGCCTCCCCCACCGCCAGCCTCCGACAGTGTCACCGTGACCAATCCATCGAGCAATGGATAGAAACAAGCGGAGCGAGACGATGCCGACGACGATCACAACGGTACAACCGATGGCGACGCCTACCACGTACGACCTATGGCTTCCCCCGTCAATACCATGTCAGCCTCGACGGACAACCCTGTGCCGCCTGCCAGCGGTGACAACGGGGCATCTGCTCCTCCTGATACCTCTAAAGATATACCCGCCAATGCCGAAGCTGCAGGTGACGAACCTCTTATCATCGACTTGAGCGCTAAGCCTCACCGCCAACCCCCTCGCCCAGTGTATCCTGCTCTACGTGTGACTATTCCCGCCCACTCGACAATAAAGTTGCCTATCTACGTGGCCAGTTCCAGCTCCATGACCGACGATCGCGATTATCTCTTCGAACCAGAGTATGAGCGCAATCGCATCGCCATACCCGCCCGCATCGTCGACGCACACTTTTCATGGGTTCAAGTGACGAATATGTCCCACCGAGCATGGACAATCACACCAAGAACCCGGCTCGGTGTGGTACGCGAATGTGACTACCCCAGCCACTATGAAGTCCATTTTCCCCGTGCAAAGCTGTCGCTTGCTGCGAATGAATTGCCACACGCACAGGCTACCGACACACCAAAGGCCTCTCCATCGGACATGCCTGCCCGCAAGAAACGAAGGAGGAAATAATAAGATCGTGATGACGACGCGGACGTCGTCTTTTTCGAAAGTGGCATCTTATCAGGGAAATCAGCATGGAGAGGCTGAAGTTGCCATTGTTGCATGTGATGTCTTTGATATTGTTATCCTCATACCTCATCACTGCATCTATTTCGGGTTCCAATAGCTTTATATAGCACTCCAAATCTTACGAAATGAAGCCGATTTGACTCGATTATTGCATGTTGATGATCGTGATCGCACCCGCGTTTCACTAAGCCTACTAAGGGTTCGCGTTCCACTAATGGGTCGACACTAGGCCTGATTTCGATCGGGATCGACGGATGCAACCAATCGCATCGGGGTGGACCCGTCACATGCACGGTCGCGACTTGCGGGCGGGTGGAGTCGGGCCGGTCGGGTGGGACCTTCCACTTCCAAGTTCCTGCTCTCCTTTTCTCCTTCCCACTTGGCCACTTCTGGCCTGGTCGACGTTCGTCGTTCCTGCTGCAATTGCACGACACCCTGGTCGTTTACCGCGCACTTACACGGGAAAGGAAGGTGACGATCGCGATGCTGCGACACCGCCGTCACCACGCTCCTTAAGATCCATCGCCCTCCCTTCCTCCTTCTGCTCGTCGCATCGTTCGCCCATTCCTTCGTTCTTCGTTCGCTCGTGCCATCCCGTCCACCGGGAGCATGTCCATCATGCCGAACGCCCACGTCGAGGCCGGCAAGATGCCGTCGAACCAGGTCAGCGCCGTCCACAACACCGCCCACGATGATCGCGACATGCAGCGCTTGGGGAAGACGCAGCAGCTCCAGCGCAACTTTCGATTCTGGTCGATCTTGGGCTTCACCTGCACCCTGATGGCCACGTGGGAATCCATTCTGCTGACGAGTACGTACGGTCTGATCGATGGCGGCCGCGCGGGTATGGTCTACGTGTACATCGGCTCGTTTGTGGGTTTCTTCGCCTCGGTGGCCTCCATGGCCGAGATGGCATCCATGTACGGACGACCGACACCCTCAAGGCGATAGATACATCGGCTGACGCGTGCACACTGTAGGGCTCCGACGTCGGGCGGTCAATACCACTGGGTCAGCGAGTTCGCCCATCCGTCCTGCCAGCGATTCCTGAGCTACATCACCGGTAGGACCCTGATCGTTCCCATCGAAACCGACCACATCGTGATTGTTGATCGCTAGGATGGCTGTCGGTGCTCGGCTGGCAGGCCGCCTTCGCCAGTATTTGCTTCCTCTGCGGCACCCTGATCCAGGGATTCTTGGTCACCATGTACGCCGATCCGACGGCCGACTACGTCTACGGGTTTGAGCGATGGCACGGCACGCTGCTCACCATCGCCATCGCGTGCGTGGGAACCGTGGTCAATACGTACGGTGCGCGGTGGTTGGCCCCCCTGGAGGGTGTCATTCTGGTCATCCACATCTTCGGATTCGTCGCCATTCTGATTCCCCTCTGGGTCATGGGCGACAAGACCGCGGACACGACCGTGTTCGGCGAGTTCACCAACGCGGGCGGCTGGTCGAGCATGGGCCTGGCCTGTCTGGTCGGTCAATTGACCCCGATTTTCTCCTTCACCGGCCCCGACGCGGCCACCCACATGTGTAAGAAGGCCCGTGGTGTTGTCTTGAATATATATTAATGACCTTTATTAGCCGAGGAAATCAAGGACGCCTCCCGCATCGTGCCCTGGTGCATGATCTCCACCGCCGTGGTCAACGGGACGCTCGGATTCGTCATGCTGGTCACCTACCTATACACCATGGGCGACTTCGAGGCCGTTCTCAACGCACCCAGCGGCTTCGCCTTCGTCACGGCCTTCGAGAACGCCACGGGATCGCCCGGCGCGGCCGTCGGACTGGCCTGCATCATTCTGGTGCTCGAAATCTGCAGCGCCATCAGTATCCTCGCCACCGCATCGCGCCAGATCTTCGCGTTCGCGCGCGACCGCGCCCTCCCCTTCTCCGATATCTTCGCCTACGTCCACCCCTCCACGCAGATCCCCATCTGGTCCATCCTGGCGACCACGCTGATCACCGTGTTGCTGAGTCTGATCAACATCGGCTCGACCGCCGCCTTCAACGCCGTCGCCTCGCTGACCATCGCCTCGCTGTTCTCGACCTACCTGCTGGCCATCGGCTGCTTCGTGGTGGCGCGCCTGCGCGGCGACGGCCTGCCGCCCACGCGCTTCTCGCTGGGCCGGTTCGGCCTGCCGATCAACGTGTTCTCGCTGGGGTACCTCTCCTTCGCCATCATTTTCACCTTCTTCCCGACCACGCGCGACGTCGACCCCGTGAGCATGAACTGGTCCATCGTCGTGCTGGGCGGCGTGTTCATTTTTGCCGTGGTGCAGTACGTGCTCCACGGGAACAAGACGTACCAGGCGCCGGTGACGCAGGTGCAGAAGACGCGATGACGGCTTCGCTGGGCCGTGGGTCGGATGTTGGATGGTACCTCGATGTCGGGGTGTCTCCACTATGTGATATGTCATGGGATCTTGGATTGTTTAGTTCGAATATACTCATACCAGCGTTTAATCCTTTCCATTTTTTTAATGGTTCATGTGCGTAGTAAGCTCTCGATGTCTCATCTTGTGGTGAAGTCATCGGCAACTATAAAAGAACTGTAAACCCTGGCCACAGTGTCGCAGACGGAGTCATCCTCACCTCTTAACATCGGGAGTCCGACTTGGAAGGATATACCTCACTTGTAACTTGGTCCAGACTCCACGATGACATTACGAGGGTTGGAGTTGTACATCACGATCGTATATGGTTCATGTATCTTCGAAGTCATCGATCTGGACCATCTGCTTCACTCACATCATCCTTGTACTCCACCCAGGTCTTCACCTTCGCCCGCACCTGATCGCCATGGACGGTCCCCTCGTCGTCCCCGTCCACCGCCCGCACGATGCAGTGTTCGCCCGGTTCGACGAAAAACGGCACGCTCAGGCGCCCAGCACTGCCCACCGGGTCGTGAACACCTCGTCCAGCCGGGCGCTGAGAGCCGATAGCTCGGCGTCGGTCGGTGGCGACGATGCCGTGCGCTGTAAGGCTTGCAGATCGACCGGTATCTCACAGATACCATCGGCCATCCCCGCATGATGGGACATGCATCCGATCGGTGGATGGAAGTGTGGGGTATCGTGGATTGTCCGACGGGATTGGCTCATCGGTCGGCCCTCTCGGAGGTTCTCCGAGGGGGATTCACTATCACGGTCCGCGCAGACGGATGGACATCGAGATCCGTGATGAGATACCGTCCGTCGTGACTCGCAGCGTCGTTGTAGGTATGTTGCTGGACGACGGTGAGGGTCACTTATCAGTATAAGTGATGGATATGTAGGCTATCAACAAAATACTAAGCATGGGGGAAGGGAAGGGGAGAGGGAGATGAGCGGAGCGGAGATATGGAGATCTACCGAAAATCCGTTTATGGGTTACGTGACAACGGTCAGGTGACGAGCGCGGCGAGAACCCTGACACATGCTTTTTCACGTCTCCTTTTTTCTCTTCTCATCTTCATCGAAAGATTACTACTCACAGACATTCAACGATTCAATTTACTGTGGATTTTCTCAAAATGGCTAGCCATCAGGATAATAAGACTGTATGCTCCTTTAGCGGGCTTATTCTTATTAATTCACCTCCAAGAGCAAATAGTAAAGATCCGGAGACTATTAGGTTTCGAGCTGTGGTACCGCCAAGTAGTTACGAATCGACCGAGCTCGCTGCAGGTGACGATCTTACATGCTATCATTGCTGTGTAAAATACGTTAGTTTCTTCTCTCAAGAGTTTGAGGATTGTATGGTGGTGTTACTTGGAGGTTTGAACCCATAACCCACATGGGTTGGGTCGTGGGTCGGGGTCTTCGACCCATTCGTGGGTTTTGGCGATGTCTAGATCCAGGTGTGGGGACCGTTTATTGGTTATCATCGGGATTCGACAATCGCGATCCTTCTCTCCGAGTTGGTGTATATGCCAACCACTGAGCCACGCTCAGGCGGGAATCCTCCAAAGGCATCGACAACCGGTCCGAAGCGTTTTCTTCGATTAGACGACACGGCGCTTCCGCCTTCCAAGATCCAGCGAACCGAGCCCAGCTGTATGGATCATCAACGGGCAGGATCGGCGAACGATTTGAATTTATCCAACAAGGGATCGAAGGACTCAACTGCGGCGGCCTCTCAACGTGAAACCTCCAAGTCTGAGAGGCCTGAGGCCGATGAACGCAGCGACGCTGACGAGAATACAGACGAGACGGAACCTGGCGCTTCTATAAAGGGAAAGCGGACTGCTGCAGAAGGCCAGAAATAACGAGGTGTTGGAGCCATGTTGCTTAGCTTCCTGTATATCGGCACGTTTCCTGTTTGCTTTACTTGTTACACCTCTCTTCTAGAGATGTCCATCTCTTTCTGAGATGTGTATCTCGCTTGCGGTTTCCTTGTGAGCGATTTAGTATATATGCTGATCGCTCGCCCCCTGTTAGGGATAGAGAATAGATCATCTCTTATGTGTTCTTTAGTTAGCTGTTTACAGAGAGCCAGTTTATCTTCCTTGTGTCTTCTTGTCTCCTCCAAGCTATAGGTCTCATCATATTTCGCACACGAACATGGCAGTGGAACATCCCACTGATTGGAATACGGCTGCAGACTGAGAATGTGCCGTCCGTGCTCTGTATGTCGCAGTTCGCGTTCATGGCCGCTGCCCGCTTGCACGGGGTTCGACTCTCGCGCTGAGAAATCATGTTAAATCCCCGAAACTCAAGCCAGGTCGTCGTCGAGGGTTGAGCTTTGTGCTTGTCGAATTGATATTCCTCTCGTCATCTGTACCCACGCTCCGTCTGGTGCCCTTGTGAACGGAGAATGTACATATGCTGAATCCTGCCTCCATCAGAAATATCACTGCCCTCGAAGTCGCTCCTTTCGACCCCAATGTACCTGTCGGATGGGACGTCGTGCAGGTTCGTCGCACATTTCGCGACGTCGGTTTGGGAAGATCTATATTAGCTTCCTGCAACGTGGACTTCTCGTGATTATAGGGAATCAAAAAAAGAAAAACATACAACAGCAGGGATTCGCTGGTGGTCACCCACCCAACTACTAACCTGCCGGCGTGTGGCTTAAGTACGGCTGAGCGGACGGGAAGCCCTGTTTTCCACACCCTGTGGTCGTATGTGCTGGATTGATTCTTGGAGAGCCTTATATACTACTCCAGAGAAAAGATCAAGACGATGGAGATCTGGTGCGCGCAGACCCTCGTGTCTCCGCAGGTGTATCATCTTCTATCCCGTTCTGGTCAGTGGTGCATTACCGCGTCCCCATCGAAGCATCGAGAGAATCATCCACATCGGCCCTGCCACCGGGAACGAGGGGATCAATGTGGACATACTCCCACACGTGGATATATATTCACGGCAACAAATGATGAGACCCCTGATGAGCCACGAACCAAGACTGTGCTGACTCTGCTGAGCTCCGCAACATCATAAATCATACAAGGCCCGGTCGTATTCCACTGTTCCTTCCATATCGATGATATGGAGCCGCCGTGGAACTTCTCACAACCGTTTGACTTCTCCGTGACGATCCGACCACATGATGCCCCAGGCCCTGATTCTCTTTTGTTGGTGTGCCTGCAGCCTGTTTTGTTTCCCGTACCGCCTTCCTGAATTGAACATTTCTGCCGCGGAGCGGCCCCGCTGCCAAGCCGGCCTTGGCCGTCCCGTTTCTTCTTCCTTCCCTAGTCGAGTATTTTGTTAGCAGCCTCCGTCCTTCTCATTCGCACCTCTCTTGCCTCTCGTATGACCGTATCTCCCTTCTTGTGCCATCTGTGCTTGTTGTTCTCCTCGTGCTTCATCTCCTACGGTCGGTCCGAAACCATTGTGACGGAACGTCACTGATGTCATTCCTGAATCGATGCACCCTTTCGCAATATATTTACATTCGAGCATTCCCGATCCCGAGGCATCGAGGGTTTCCGGCTGGGTTGCCTTTTCCAAGAAGGACCTACTGGCTGAGGAGTCCCATCGTCTCCAGACTCGATGTGGTCGTGTGTTGTCCCCTCCCAAGTCCATATCGCGGAGGTGATTCTTCATCGTCGCATCTCGACGATCGGCCCAGAGGTTTTGTTGACGCCATGCACCCCGCGACTCACTCGGATAGTAGCATGTGTTCGATGCGCCGTACTCGTCTTCTGATGCGCATCCTGGGTCGGAGGCAGAGTCAACTCGAGCAATGGTAATTTAACGGCATCGACGCCGTGCGGAAGCAATCGGAGAGGCTTGACGGCACCTCTCAGTGAACTACTTGGCATCCTGTCGACGGTGTAATTACTGCGCCTGTGACCATCGTGACGTTCACAATCATGTTCTCGGTCAGTCACCTCCATTTGATCGTTTATGGAAAGAATCAGAGCGACAGGAATGGACCGAGATGCACTGCCTCGCCGCTCCAATGCTAGCTTCGTAACGTTGATGGTACATTGAGGTCGGGCCAATACCACCTGGAGCACGGTGTGGTGGGCTCTGTGGTACCTTCAACCGCTGCTTGGACAGCGGTTGCCACACCGAGCGGTGATCGACGTCGTACGGCCGGCCGACGGCTTGTCTGCGTCGGGGTTGATATGGTGTGACAGTGGCACATCACCGAGCACCGTGACCGTCGGCATGTCACCGTGACACCGCTCAGGGTACACAGACCCTGCCGATGGGCATGTGCATGGTCCGCGGTGTCCAGGCCTGTGGAGGTGTTATAGTGTCCAGATCGTCAGTCGCTCGGTTCTGACGCACTCGGGTCGATCGTCACGGTCCTCCATTCCTGTTGACCACCAAAGCTCCCTGATATCATCCCAGATTCCTACCAGACGTTCGGCGTCGCTCATCTCACGCCGACATCCAGTGCACCGCGTCTGGCCTACATGTCATGGCCAGCCATATCACCAGCGCGGACGCTCGCGTGGACGAGATCATCAAAAGGGGTTATGCCAGGCACTTCGCCAACGAAACCGTCCTCCTGACCGGCGCCACTGGGGCGCTGGGCGGATGTCTGGCCTACAAGTTGGCCTTGCAACTGCCGACGCGCCAAGTGTTTGTATTGATTCGCGGATCGGAATCGGCGGCCGTGGAGAAATGGAAGCGGACCATGCCGGAGCATACGCGAGCGATCCTGGATTCCCACAAGATCCACTTCGTGGTCGGAGACATGTCGGAACCCGACTTTGGCATCGAGACGTCGATGCGGGAGCGACTGCGCGCCGAGGTCACGCTGGTGATTCATACGGCTGCGACCATCGCCTTGGACGCCGATATCTGCAAAGCCATCGAGAACAACTGTCTCCCTTGCCTCGAGCTGGCGCGCATCGCCTCCCAGTTCCGGCGCCTGAAGCTGTTCGTGCAATTGTCCACCGCGTATGCCAATAGCTTCTTGCCCAACGGTCATGTGGCGGAAAAGCTGTATCCTCTTTCGGACGCAGACCCCGACGACGAACTCGCGTCCATCATGTCCACGAGGAGTTCGCCGTATACGTCGCAATTCTCGTCGTCCTACGCCCAGGCGAAGCACCTGATGGAGCGATTACTTCGCAAGCGATACCCGCTTCTGCCGTTGTTGATCGTGCGGCCGACCATCTTCGGTCCGTCCCTTCGCCATCCCTATCCGCTGTACGGACCCGAAAACTCCATGCCGATGAACAAATTCGCCAAGTTCTACTTTGCGGACGTCGGCGGCACGCAACTCTGGCATGCGACGGAAGGTTACACCAGCGGGGCGAACATCCTGGACGAGGTGCCGGTCGATTTCGTCGCGAATGCCTGCCTGCTGCACGCCGCCGCCCGAACCATGGGGGTGGTCCACGTGGGAGCGGAACTGTACGTCCTGCGAACCTTCGACGAGTTCGTGCAGCGCACTCGATCCGGCGCTCCTCCCTCGGTGCGCAAGGACTTGCCCCGGATCATCTTCACGGAGGATCGCACGGCCGAGCAATGCTTCCTGGCGGAGCTGGTCAAAGTCGGGACGCGCAATTGGCATTTCGATTGCAGTCGGTCGTATTGGTTGAAGCAAGTGGCGGGTCCGTTGAATCTCAATGTCTGCATGAAGGTGGTGGATGACCTGACCGTCGTCCGGCTCCAGGAGATTTATCGCAGACATACAGCGGCGTACGCAAAGCTGTAGCCTTGAAGCTCTATGCATTCTCGGATTTCTGTCGTTTCGTGATCTTTCAACTGTGCTGGCCGAGCTGAACAGTTCCTTCTGCCGGGTATAGAGCAAGCTGAATACAGACGTCTGCGTATTGTAGAACGCTGCATGAGCCGTAAATTACTCCTGGGTGGATAACAATATATGTTGGGTGATCTAAAAGCCACTTCGAAGGTGTGAACAGAGGAGAAAGAGAACGAGAGTCAACGTGCAGTCTATAAAAACACCACGTCTGTCACAACAGGTCTCCTTGGACTCCATTGTCCCTGATATCCCTTACACTTGCCGGTGGCGTATCTACAGTATGGAACTGAAGACGTGGTATTTGTTGGAGCCTGCAGGTTCACATGCATTCTCTATATAGCTCGGCCTTCTGCCTGCAGGCCTTTTTGCATGTTGCTTGCCTCTTTACATTGCATGTTTCTGCATATCTCCGGTTCGCCTTTGCTTCCTGCATCTCTTTCAGAGATGTGTAGCTCACTTATAGCTCCTTTATGGCGATCCAGTATATATACTGATCGCCCACCCTAGTTAGGGATAGTTCATCCACCACCTTCAGTGTTGTTCATAGAATACGTTTCTCATATAGTTGGTTCACCTTGCTTGTGGTTTCTTTCCTTCCTTTCCCTCGTAGGTCTCATCAGTATTCCTCTCCACTAAGAGACACGTAAATCAAGAATATGGTTAGCTCGCAGGAGAGCTTCGGTCGTTATTCGGTAGCAGAATCGTTCCTCAACACCAATCCTAGGAAGAAATATAGATAGTAAGACGTGGCGAAGCGCCTGCGGCGCACAGCTGTAAGATATGGTAATTTTTGTAAGCCCGTGGTCAAATTCTTTATAACTTTGGAAAAGATGTATCTAACTCAATTAGTATGGATTATATTATTCAAAAAGTTCCCCACGTAAATTAGTTGCACGCAGTGGGAAGAAATATGGATAGTAAGAAGACGGGGTGGAGCGCCTGTAGTCGGCGGACAGCTGTAAGATATGCGTTACCCGCTGTCAGGAGAGGGGTGACAATACATAGAGACAGCGGAGATTAAGGCCGTAGTCAGGAGATGGATAAGGCTCGCAGGGGTCAGCGGAGATTGAGGGCGTAGTGTTCTGAAAATCAAAATTTGTTGTAGTTTTCCCCGTTGGTTCTTCCTTTTCTCTTTCTCTCCTTCGTTGGTTGCCTGCGTATATATACTTACCGGATAGAAACCGGCGCTGCCTTGTTATGGAATTCATGTATATCATGATGAGGCCTATAGAGAAAAGGAAGGGACGAGGCCACAAGCAAGATGAACCAACTCTATGGAGAATGCACTCTATAAGCAACTATAAAGATGATGGATGCTCTATCCCCAACTGGGGGTGAGCGATCAGCGTATACTAGATCGCTCACAAAGAGCTCCTAACTTCTAAGCGAGCTGCATATCTTTAAGAGATGCAGCAAGCAGAAAGACGGAATGGAGACATGCAGAAAGGCTTGCAGGCAGGTAGAAGGCCAAGTCACATAGAGAATGCATGGGAACCTGCAGGTAGACTGCGGCAACATCCTCAAATATCCATGGACATCCACATATCCTCTCGCAAATTGCGGATATGGTATGTCACCCACTATCCTCAATCCTCAATTTTGTGGATACGGTATGCCACCCAATATCCT
>JAPDKU010000173.1:0-20520 GCA_027569715.1 Hamigera avellanea
GTGATCCAGTTGAAGCCGAAGGCATTGGCACTGTTAAGCTCACTCTCAAGGGGAAGCTCAACCGAACCCTTGTGCTCAAGAACGTATACTACGCTCCACGAATCGGGATGAACCTGATCAGCGTGCCAAAACTCTTGAGGGATCGCTACTCTATGGTGGCACATCCACGGAATGTCTCTCTGCAACGCCGAGGACGAACTGTGGGTACAGCTTTCCATACTGAAGAGGATCTGCTGATCCTGCGATGCCAAGTGAGCAAGAGATCTAGAGTCCAGGTCCGACTGGCAAGGTCATCGTTGTCCTATAACCATGAGATTTCCCTGGAACCACAGGCCATGGACATGGACACTGATGCACCTCTGGAGTCAAGTGGTGCGCAGTGCGCAGCGACCACCTCTGAACCCAATGGTGAAGCTGTGATACTCGATGAAGATGCGAGCATAGGAGTTGACCAGATCCCCGAAGAAGCACTATGGCATGCTAGATTGGGACATTTAAACAGAGGAGACCTAAGGACGGTCCTTTATCAAACTGGCACTCCGTACCGACAACTGACAAGTGCGGAACTGCAGGCAACGCCCCAGTGTGCAGCTTGTATGTCGGGTAAGCAGCATCAGAAGAGGAACTCCCGTCAAAGAAGGCCTCATCTTCATTCCACAAGGATCTTTGAACTCATACATTCTGATATTCTGGAAATGCCTATCGGCAAGGATGGTTCTAGGTACGTGATTACCTTTACTGATGATTTTTCTCGAGGCTCGTGGGCATATGCCATGAAATGGAAATCCGAAGCGCTCCAGAAATTCCGACTCTTTGAAGCGTGGGTCAATCGTCAGTTCAATGTCCGAATCAAACGCTTTCTTTCCGATAATGGGAGAGAATATCTCCCAATTTGTCCGACGGGCAAGGATATCTATAGGCGGCTATCAGATCTCATTCAATCAGGAGGCCACCCGCTGGCTAGGCATATGGCTAGACATAGGGCTAACCCTGAAGGCTCACTATCAAACCTGTCTACGGAAAGCGAGGATGGCTGAGACACGGGTCCAATCGCTATGTCGGCAGCAGGGACTAGCTCCGGGCCTAGCCAGAAGGATCCAGGTCGCAGCTGTCCAGGCTGTAGCCTTGTATGGGGCAGAACTATGGTGGCAGGGTCAGAAAGACCGGTTAGGGGGTATTCAACGCCTAGTTAACCAGCAGGCCCGAGCTATCACAGGAATGTTTCGAACGACCCCTATAGGGCCCCTAGTTCGGGAAGCAGGCATAGAACCGGCAGAGACCCTCCTGGAGGCAAGACAACTGGCATACACGGCAAGACTCCTAGGCCTGCCAGGGGACCACCCGGCTAGGCAGATCCTTCCAATCTCTTTTCGTGAGGGAGATCAACATGCTCAACCTGGAGAACAACCAGTAGGGGACAGGGAGTGGGCAGAGGAGAGCACCAGAAGCCGGGGCCCATGGTCACTAGGGCAGCACCTAGCCCGGCGACTAGCAGAGACCCTGCCGGTCGACCCCTCTGGGGGGTTTGAGGAGATAACTGAGGTGGCCCCAGCATTATTCCCAGGTCAGATCAAGGTCCTATCAACTGAGGAAGCCCTAGAGGCAGCCCAAGGGGATCGCCCGGGGCTATCCCTATGGTCAGATGGGTCCCGACTAGATAATGGTCGACTTGGGGCAGGCATTGCATGGCAGAACCCCCAAGGGGCCTGGCAAGCTCGGGAGATCCCCCTAGGCGTGGGGAAGGAAGTTTTCGATGCAGAGCTTATGGGAGCATGTAGGGCTTTAGAACTGGCCCTAAGGATTCGAGGTAGGGGACCAGTCACAGTCTTACTAGACTCCCAGGCAGCAATAGATCGGCTTCGATATCAGAGAATAGGTCCTGGGCAGGGTCTAGCCATCCGGGCCCATAGAGCCGGTCAGGCTCTAGAAGCACAAGGCAGACAGACAACAATCCAATGGGTCCCCGGGCACCATGGCGTTGAGGGGAATGAGAGGGCAGACCAGGCGGCTAAACGGGCGGCAGCAAAGGCCCTCAGGGGAGGACCTAGTGAGCTCTCTATAGCCTATACCAATAGGGCTCGTACAGAGGCAATCAGGGCTCGTAAGCAGCAATGGCTGACTAGGGCACTAGGCCACAGAACCCCAGACACCCAGAGGGTATATAGGGCCCAGCCAGGCTGGAAACAGGATCCAGTAGCAGCCGCTGCCCCTAAGAAGATTGCCAGCCGGTACTACCAGCTCAAAACCGGTCATGCAGCTATAGGGACCTATCTACAGAAGATCCAGGTACGAGACTCAGAGGCATGCCAGGGGTGCCAGGCCCCAAAGGAGTCTGTCCACCACCTCCTACTTGAATGTAGAGAGTGGCAGAAGCAGCGAAGGGTCCTCTATAGGGCCCTAACCAAAGCTAGGGTAGCTTTACCAATAATAGCTGAGGGTCACCCAGAGGGCAGGCTACTAGGGGATCCTAAGGCCACCAAGGCTATCCTGCAGTTCCTGGCGGACACAACGGTTGGATGCCCCCTAGGGGAAACAGCTCGGGCAGCCGAGAAGATACGGAAGGATGATGAATGGGGGCTGGCGGCCCTAGAGGAGGCAGAACGTGAGGGAGAGGGATAATAGGGGAGGGTAACCTGCAGTAGGCAGGTGACACCCACAATGATACCGGCAACAAGGAGGGCTTATAAAAGCCCAAAAGCCCTACGCAACTAGGCGGCCTGGGGCGAGGAAAAGGTTCAGAATGGTCAAAGATGGGAGTAGGGACTAATAGGGGCTTCTGCCCAAGTATCGGGGTCTGTCATAGCCAAAAGGCTCGGTATGGACGTTAAACTTGATTATAATAATAAGAATAATAATATCTCCCAATTGGAAAATATCTTGAATGCCAGGGGGTTGAGTTCGACACATCCGCTCCATATTGTAAAGGCCAGAATGGATTGGCCGAGCGTACGAACCGTACTATCCAGGAACGAATCAACACGCTCCTGTTTGATGCGAATCTACCTCCCTCCTGGTGGACCGAGATCCTGGACACAGTGCTCTATCTCAAACTGCGCGCTCCAGCATCTATCCTCAAGAAGAAGACTCCATATGAAGTCATTCATGGCTTGCCACCAAAGCTGTCACATCTTCGACGAATCGGCTCACGTGCTTGGGTCTTAATCCCAAAGGAACAACGACAGAAACTTGGTCCGCGCTCGTCTGAATGCCGGCTGCTTGGATACTGCGAACCAAATCAATACAAGCTGTACGAAGTACATTCAGGAAGGACCATATTCTCCCATGATGTTGAGTTCGATGAGAGAACCCCAGTGGCGCCACTCATCGAGGGGGAAGCTGGCAACAACATCCATGGCAACGACTGTTCATCAACAGGCCATCCTGAACCAGCGCTGGCTTCACAAAACACAGCACCATTGTCTCCGCCTAGTGAACAGCAGGAGCATCATTCCAGCGGCCCTTCTGAAGAAACAGGCAAGCCAGCAGAATCTGAATCAGCTCCACAGCCAATCAATCCAACTATCCAAGACGCTCTAGCAACTCATGACTTGGGGTATTCGCTCTACGGGCGAAAACGCAGACCGTCTCGGCGACTCCTGGAATCCCTTGGGAAGGCCTATGTTGTCACTGCGCTAGCAACCATAACTGGGCAAGATCCGATAACTTTTCAAGAAGCTGTCTCGGGCCCAAACTGGATAGAATGGTGGGCCGCTATTCAGAAAGAATACCAGTCTCTCATTGACAATGGGACGTGGGAGCTTGTGCGACGAGAAGACGTTCCTCCCGGTCACAAGATCATTGATTGCAAATGGGTCTTCAAAACCAAAGCCAACGGAACTCGAAAAGCACGACTTGTCATCAAAGGCTACCGACAAAAAGAAGGCATTGACTACTATGATACATTTGCAGCTGTCTCCAGAATGGACTCTGTTCGATGCATCATCGCCAGCGCCGTGCTAAATGGGTGGAAACTCCATCAGTTTGACGCTGTCACTGCTTTCCTACATGGAGACATTGACACTGTCATATATATGGAGCTTCCAGAAGGCTTCAAGCAAGAAGGCTATGTCTGTCGCCTACGCCGTTCTCTCTATGGCCTTAAGCAAGCACCCAGAATCTGGTACAGCTGCGTCCGACGAGTACTACTGTCAAATGGCTACACCATGGCCCAGTCAGACAACTGTGTCTTTCACAAAGACAACTGCGTGGTCTGTGTATACGTGGACGACTTCCTTGTGGCTGGAGCCAACGATGACGAAATCGATAATGTCCGAAAAGCTCTTCAATCGGAATTCAAGCTGAACGATCTGGGAACCCCACGTTCATTTCTCGGAATCCAATTCAGCTTTCATGATGATGGATCAGTCTCAATCCATCAACATCAATATATTCAGAAGGTTCTTTCTGACTTCTGCATGGAGACATGCCAGCCCAAGTCCACTCCAATGAATCCGAAAGCTCAGTTGAATCATCGATCTGACGAAGCATGCCTTGATGAAAATGAGAAAGCGCGCTACAGTTCAGCAGTTGGGGCATTAATGTATCTCATGGTCGGAACCAGGCCAGATATTGCCTTTGCACTTGGGACTTTGAGTCGCTTCACGTCTCATCCGCAAACGCATCATCAAGCTGCATTACAACGCCTCTTGCGCTATCTCAAGGCGACTCAGTATTACCAGATCACATACCGAACTGGTCAATTAATTGGCTATACTGACGCCGACTTTGGTGGATCTGTGGTCACGGATGGAGCCTATTCGACATCAGGCTATATATTCAAACTGGGAGGAGCTCCAATCTCCTGGTCATCTAAAAGACAGGGGGAAATTGCCACATCCACCACACATGCAGAATATATTGGGCAGTATAACGCTATCCTTCATCTTCAGTGGCTCCGCACATTTCTTGCCGAAACCAACCTATTTCAGTCTCCAACCACGAACATTATGGCCGATAACCAGTCCGCCATTGCTTTGTCTCACAATCCTGAATTTCACAAACGGACGAAGCATTTCAATGTAAAGCTTCACTATCAGCGGGCCGTCCTGAATCCAGGAGAGATTGATCTTCAATATATACCTACCGAGTTGCAAGCAGCCGACGGGCTCACTAAACCATTGGGACCAAAACCATTCTCCAAGTTCTGCGAGCTGATTGGCATGGAGACTCTAAAAAGAGAACTTCAAGAAATGACTGCACAGAGGCGCTCTTTCCACTTTTTATCCTCGAAGGTTTTTTTGGTGGTTTTAGCGAGGCCCTGCCAGTCGATACAAGTCCAGTATCGCCCTGTTCGAGCGATCCTGAGGGGGAATGTTGTGATACGAAGCTCGGGGCTAATTCCGCTCTTCAAGGGAACTTGTCAGGATTGATTACTAATCAATCCTGAAGCTGGATGATGTATATAAAGCCTCAAGTTACTGTTCACAGAAGAAAAATCAATCTTCCTCTGACACACAACACAGACACTTACTTTCTAGCTATCTATGTTCTTGAGCTTCTGTTGAAGATGTTATGGATTGATGTAAATCTCCTTAATGAAACTTGAATTTGATCTGCCAGCTTGTCTCCATCTTTTTCTTTACCATGTAGAAGCAGAAGAACAGACTCCGATTCTTCTAAACGACTATCGTGTAGTCGGTCTCGGCCGCCACCAGACCGAGTAGCCGTCCTCGATGTTAGGAACCAAGAACTTATAATATTGAAGCGCACCAAGCAACATATTGAGCAGTCTGAAACGGTAAGATTTCTCCATTACTATGGGTTCTTAATATTCGAGAATATTGTACATGGGGAAGGGAAGGGAAGAAGGTTGGTGCTCGGGAGCTGGAGCGAAGCTCATAAGCCAACTCACCAGGGCAGAATCTAACTACTTCAGGAAGGCGGTGAGGTAAGGAAATGAGGCCTGAGGCCTCCACCAGGTAGGATCGTCACACTGTCTTTGACTCTTTTGTTCTTAGTACCGTGTTTTTGAGGGCTGCCTTATTTGAGACAACAATACCAATATAGATAGGGATGAATGGAAAAGTCTCACTCCACCATATCCCTAAGACATCCTCGACCAAGATTTGGCGCAGAACACTGCAATCATGTGGAAGTGGTGGTTGCCACTGTCCGTCAATCATGAACTAAGTGAAGTTAGTAACATTAATATTAAGTATACTAAGCACAGCATACCTGGAGAAATGGATATTTGAATGTATGGAGGTTCCCAATTGACACACCGCAGAGGAAGAATTTCAATTTTGTTGGAGGTTCTAGAAAATAGATCGACGTCTTCCATTCAGGTGGTTGTGGATCGTTGGCTGTGATCTGATTGATTCCGAGCCGGCCAGGATCAATGTCGAATGTAATATTCTTCATCGTATCAAATGGGATATAAGTTGCGCGAGTGAAATATGCAAACGGATCATGATGTACAGTAAGTTCTGATTCCACTGCGAAGCTAGAGTCGACCCAGGAGTCTTGCGGGGGAAATGGTCGAGTTTGAAAATATGGTTCTGCTCCAGTTCGATTCAATGGAACAATGGCACGGCATTTCAAAGCCTATGTCATATTAGTATATATCCGGTGAAGCTAGAAATTGGGATTGTTTACATCACGGATGATCCGAAGTTGACGTACATCGGCACATCTGACGATAGATATCTCAGGCTGGATTCGCCAGCCAGTGTGATTGTCGAGAATCCATTCAGGTCCAGCATCTGTTGCTCTGAACGCAATGTCGACCACTCCAATCCCATCACTTTTGACTGCAAGATAGCCGCTTTCATCCAGCTCATAGTCTTGACTTTCCATGCTGTCATGCCCCAAGTCAGTTGTATCAGAGATATAACTGATATAAATCCTACCCCCAATGTTGATTGAATGAATCCGTATCATCATATCACCTTTCAAGATCAATATCGTCTGGGCAAGCCTTCGCTCCGGTATGGTCTTGAGGCCCTCATATCGCGTGGCTATCTGGGATGCTGTCCTCATCACAAATACTAAACGTCCAATATCATGTTCGAACACCATGTTTTGAATCTCACGCGGTAATCTGTCGAGTAACTGGGGTATCGTCCATGTGGAAGGGGGGAAAGATAAACCGTGCGAAGAGAAGGCACCATGCTCGCTATTGGGAGGCGACGATCGTTTGAGAAAAGTTGGCTCAACCACATCATTCAGGAGATAGAGTTGTGACTTTGAAAGGTTTTTAACAAAGTCAAAGCATCTCTGATGGAAAAGAATCGACCTTTTTTCATAGGTAAATGAAGGATAAGTCTGATACTGGGTTGACTTGAAATCACCGTTTGAGATGCGTTGAGTTTCAGGGTCCCAGTACCAGTCATTAAGAAGGCTTGCATAAGTAGGATCCAAAGGTAATATATAGTAACCTTCTGGTTGTGACTCATCGACATTGAGCTGACAAAGTGAACATGGAAGATAATGGAAGCCATACATTTTGGTGATGGAGTAGTTGAGTGAATTTTGGGTGAGGAGAAAGGAAAAATCTTTACCCTAAATACAGCCCCATGTATAAGCCAAGGTAACACAACCTTCCAGACACGTCAAGCAATCAGCTGAACATACTCCGTATTTATGTTTATTGAAAAGTGGTCTGAATACAGCCGAGTCAGTGCGTTAGAAAACACGTGACTTGGGTCTTTCATGAATGCAATCTGTCAGTGCAGTGAAGGATGAAGCATGAGATCTGACGTATCTACTTACCATGCAGGTCTAGTCCTGTGAAAAGATCGAATAGGAAGGTGAGACGAAGTCCTTCAAAGTACGGAGCAAATCGCGACTCTATGAGCAGACAATCTCCAACCGTGGCAAGAAGCCTACAAATTACAATGAAGCAAGCTGCAGTTCTCTACACGATGCTTGGATTTCAGTAGAATTAACATCTTCATTGACGACACTATATTGAACCCTTCGCATTTGCGTGACGGCAGTGGGAAAACCCAGTGGGAAAACCAGTGCCAAGGGGGCCGGACAAGAGACGGAAACCAGGAACCACAAATTCGGTAGAACAAGTCACCTAATGAAACAACTCAACTTGCAAGCAAAACAGAAGCCATGAGGGCCTCATCGGAGAACTGACAACCCAAGTTTGGACAGAGAGCTCTGGGCAGAGGCGATATGATATGATATTCAGCGAGCAAATCTAAGGCAGTGGTCCAAGAGATCCTTGAATGTGGCCTCACCATGTTCACTCTCCAAGTTCACAAGACTCGTCCCGCCTGGTATCAAAGGACCTAGGGCACCATTTTTCACCTCAGTAAATTCAGCCTGCAGACCATCATTTTTCACAGTCGCAATAACGTATCCCACTTGGCGGTTGGTATGCACGAGAACTTGAGCTGTGAGGCTCTGGGATTCCTGCTCCTTCAGCTTTTCGAGTGTTGCTCCCGCCGACACTGCCCCATAAGCAACAATCATGCCTTTGTATGCTATCTGGAAGCGCCGACTCGACTGAAGGGGTTCGAAACTGGTTCGCTGAACCCATGTCAACGTGGCATCGCGTCCGAGTTCCTTGAACTGGAAATTGATAAAGTCGTTCATAAACTCTTCAATCTTCTTTGTATCTCCGGTTTTTGCCTCTTGGTACAATCCTGGCAGGGTTGTAGAATAATTATGCAATCCGGGCATATTGAGTTCTATAAGCTTCAGTGAGTATTCGATGTCGGCCCCTGTTCCATCCTCTCTAAAGTTCATGAATCATACCTTGGGCTGATTCTGGTTGTAAATGACCGCGTTAGAAACAGAAGCGCATGAGGAGTGATTGATGTCTGGGTGGCAGTGGGCGATAACCACTTTATATATGCCTGTTTGTCTCTTGCAAGATTGTTATGCAATAATAGATTCATAGAGGGGTTGTGCCTTTATTTTCATATCCCCTTCGCGGTCGCAACGTTGAATTGGCCAGCCACGTCACGAGGACCTCGAAAGAGACATCCAATATTCTTCCATGCTATGCGGGATTCTCCGACCCCAACGTCGGTGTCTGACTTGGCCCCACTTCCAACATATTCTGGTGTATTGAAAATATATGTATGAAAAGAAAGGAAGACAAGGTTCATTAGACCCGGTGTATGGCGTGGGTACGCAGCCACCTGCAGCCCCTTTGCTGCATCACACGGTAGCGGTAATATACGTTCATGTTGCCAAGGCCCACGTATCAATGAGTTGGGGGGCGGTTCAGTTCCCAGTTTGGGAATGTACCAGAGGCAGACAGTTCCAGTATTGATTTGTCTAAGAATATTCCAAATCTTTACGCTGAATCAACCCAAAGAGATAGGACGACACCTTCCTAATGATGTTCGTTCTCTACTACTTCTTCAAAACCTATAGTAGTGCCTGCGGGCCCAACATCCGTTGGAAGTTGTACCTGAGTCCTAGATGCAGTAGATGCACCATTGCGATGTACTCTTTGTTTCCCTCTTTATCTCCTAGATAGATCGATTCCTTGCTCTTCCAGCGTGGAAGGTTGAGAAGCACACGCAGACGTCATCGTACGCCTAGGCCCTGTTCGATATCGTGATGCTCATATTATCGTCATGCGGGAGCGGTATCATACTCTTCCCGCGAGCATCGTCACCTCGATGTCCAGGCCCATGACCATCACCTTAGGCAGGTCCATTACAAGGCTCCCCAAGGTCTGTAGCCCGCGATCGAGGCCATGCGCAGCCTCCACAACTCGCTTAACTGCAAGGGCATGACCGCCACCGCGCAGCCGGGTCACATCCGCGTCGAATCGTCGATGTTCTTGATTGTCTCTGGAACAGGGGCATGTACAAGACCGCGGTCACAATGACACGCATGTTGCCCTTCTCCAACCTAAACAAGATGTTGCTCACATACTTGGGCTCGTCCTTAACCATGTCCGCGTGCGTCAACTTGTTTGATAGCATTCACCCGGGTGAACATTGCTATAACAACATTAACTAGGGGCTGTATCTACGAAGTTTAAAAGGTCGACACGGCCCCAGGTGTATTGTTGGCATATTCAACTACACCTTTCAGCTAGAATTTCCTAAGCATATCTTTTCTACAAATACTATGGACAAGCCTTCATCCCCCAGTAACTGTACTGAGCTATCTACGGATGCTACCATTCCAGTTAACTATCCTCCCCCGTCTCCTTTGATCTATACGGGAAGCGCACGTAAGTCGGTTTCAAAAAACAGGGACAAGGATGAATCTCTAACTTAATTTCCTAGCATATTTACTGAGCCATGTTGAGGGATCAAAGATGTTTTGGTCTCCCAATCGTTTTTCGATCGCGAAACAATGTATAAATTTGAAGATCAAACTCCCTGCAAGATCAGCTCAAATGTGGCACTCCTGTTATGCCGCGGATCCATCAGATGCAATGCAATATGCACAGGAACTTCGTGACCAAGCACGAAAGGAGCTCAAGGAGGATAAGGACTATTTCTATAGTGATGCTGGGAAAGAAGACCGTATTCGCGTTTGTCTCGGCTACCAGATCGAAGTCGATGTCGACGATTCCGATATCGTTGTCGACAGGGGAGATGGTAAACCAATGCAAGCACGGGCTTTCGCAATGATACTGATGGCGGATGAAGAAAAAAAGACAGGACAAAAAGTGATGTGGCGTCTATATGTGATGGTATTCACCTTTGGGTATCTGTCTCATATTTCTGGAACTGCGGATCATCTACTGGAATTTTTTGAGGAGGTTGAGCCCATGTAAGGGTTGAGATTGAGGATTTACACTGTACGGCTTTTTGTTTATTAAAATCCTCTGAACGAAACCGAAGATCTTCCTGTCATATGTCGGCTACGCGACGTGAGCCTCATTCATTGAAAGATATAACAGTGGAAAGCCTTTAAAGATAGCAGCCCGGGAAAAGTCGTGGCCGGCAACAGTTGTCTTTCCTAGACCAATGCTTCCCCAATGATCATTCCAGGCGGACAAGTTATTAAGAGGATGAGACCCGCCGACAAGGCTGTCTGGCGATCAACCCAGATGGACTTGGCTGATGTAACCTCCTTATGACCAATTTTACCCACTCTATCTACGCGCAGGGCTGTGTAGATGCCCCGAGCAAAGTTGTGTGGAGTGGTAGTTTGTTTGTGAGTGCGGAGGAGCGTGAACGTTCCAATCTTCGTGGTGCGTATGGTCAGTTTGAGAACGATCAACGGTGGACAGAGTAGACTTACACCTTTATATAGCAGGTTCCTCACTGGAATAAGGGGAATATCAATCTCCGTAGCCGGAAAAACAACACCTGGATCGTCTAGCTGATTGTCTGTGGTGCCTGAGGTAGGCAGTGTGCCAATTAACCAGCTTTCCATCTGGGGGATAAGTGCGTGTATCCTCGCTTCCACTTCCTCATTATCAAGGACTTGCAGATGAGATACCTGATCGTCGAGCCCTGAAAAAACGCATGACCCATTTTTTTCTTCATCGCCACTGCAGTCCAAGCCTCGCGGCTCCTTGTCCGTATAGACAGGAGCGATGTATTTCAGTTGATCACCAGAAGCGGTCCCACATGAGCCGAAATGTTCGGATGAAGGATATGGTTGATCTTAGAGGGAATATATTAGTGCATCAGCTCAGCGTTTCATAAAGAAGACATTACCAGGCTCTAATTCGATGTCGTCTTCAGTCGGTTTTGCACGGCGATTCTCTACCACATACGACACCTCGAAGCACTTACTGCCCAGAGGTAGCTCCTGAGCTGGTATTGAGACCCCGAGAGCTGATTGGTAGCAGGCGAGGAAATTTTTAAAGTCGGTCTTTCTTTGACCAAGCCCATTATGGACCCAATCTTTCTCCTTTCGGAAATGCCCATACAAGGTATCCGAGCGGGGGAACCCGCGAAGGCATTGCGGGCAAACAAGATCGATCGGGGCATTTTGCACAATCCTTAGAAGAGTATTAAACTTTCTTGAAAGAGTATAAAACTGTCTTTCCAGCTCAGACATGTTGAGAAAGCGAGGCGGAATGATATCAGAAAGGCTGTTGAACGATAAGATCGATCTCCCCGCACTATCCAAGTCCTAATGGGGCTTCGGGACGCTTCGGCCCGAGAACTTCCACCAATGGACGGGATGGGATAAGAGTGGTACGGAACAAGTTCGGTCAGTCTGCACTCAATCCATATTGCACTGAACTATTCTACTCGGGTGATATTCGACGGAATATATTTTTAACGACAGATAAGAACATATTCGTTTGAGCGCAAAGACAAGCAAGGGCTCTGCAGAAGTTGGTAATATATTGTTTGTTAGCCAACCCTTGGTTCGTCACTACAGCAATTGAGAAACTCAATTCGTTCACTATATATGGATAGAGAAAGCTCGTTTCGGGTGACGAGGTATATCTATTTCAGGCGACTCGTGGAGAGACCCTCGATGGGACGGTACAAAAGAATTCCCCGTTGAAGGCGCAGGAATGGACAGAGAGACGGGAAGCAGGATGAACCTAGCTATAGGCGGATGCAAAACTCGTGGCGGGCTCTCCGAAAATCTTCTCATAGATTTCGGTGAGGATCCGTGCATCGGCTCGAAGAGTAGGGGAGATATATCGGCTCTGCAACAGGAATTTAATTGTTCGCTTGAGAAGTTTCTGGAGCACATTTCGGTCCACCAGCTCGGAGAGACACGACATGTAGGTCGCAGACAGCACGAGCATATTACCGAATTGCGCATGAGCAGTTCCAAAGATATTCGTCACGATCGGACGACCTTCGATTCCATCAAAGGCCTCTGTACTCAGGATTGCAGAGTCGATGCATACTTTGCAGGCTCGTCGTAGCTTAGGCGGTAGATCTCGGTATGCAATGGTGCTCACCGAGTCTCCTAGGAAGGACGGTGGAGCGCTATGGACTGACATACCGACATCGCTCGACAGACGCGCCACGTTTGTAGTTAATGTAGGCGAAACGTGCTGAGATTTCGAGCCAGAGAGAATGGACCCGGCCAGTGAGTCAGCCGATGTAAAGGTCGGCTTGGGGTGTCTAGTGAAGTGCAGAGCATGGTATAGAAGAGGACGGTGGATGATGTATCGTGCGCCATAATATTTGGCCCGCATGCGAGCAACATTTATGTCTTTCGAAGGAGGATCCGTGTCTTTCCATTTCATGACCTCTGGAAGACTATTTCGCCATGATTCGAGATTCATGCTAAGGGTTTCCTGCACATTCGACGTCCACCGGTTCCTAATTGAGCTGCTCGTGGTCGTAGGACTGTTAAAGGGATTGGCTGTGATTGCGGTGGTTGCAGCTTTAACAGTGTTCGCAGACCTAGCGGCATTGATGACAGTGCTGGAGTTCGCGCCGCTCTCGCTTTGTCCTGTAGTGATATAATTAGCATGTTTCCTGGTGGCATGGTATCGGGTGCCTTACTTTCCACTTTGTACAGATTGGTGTGGACACGGTTAAGGAATTTTCTGAGGTAGATTTGGGCAGAATAGAAAAGCATCATCATGGTACTGGGCGCACGGATTTCATTTGGCAAAGTAAGTATGAAGAGTCCCTTTGGTAGACCTATACGTGACTCTGCACGAGAAATGCCACTGGCCGGGAGATCAAGTTCTGCAAGGATATCACTACACCCCGGGTTAGTTTAGCCCACCGGCTAAATCTGAAAGTGACACCATTAAACTATACCTCTCAAGTTGAAAACATGTCCAATAGGCGAATCCATAGAGGTCTTTCAGAGAGCCGTCCTGCATTTCGTCATAGTGTTTCCTAGTACTGTAGTTAGCAAGTCATCTTCGGTGTTTGGGTTCAGACAGAAGCTTTACGGTCGGATGAGGACTTGACAAGCGCGGGCTGCTTGGTTTATCCACCCATGGCTCTGGAAAGGATGCGCCAGTTGGCCGGTATAAAGTCCTGCGAGCAAGGCTGCTTGAACATGAGGCAAGCCATTGGCTCCTTGGAGACCTCCAAGGATCTGCGTGGCATATGCGTAATAAGATAACCCTGGAATGACATCAACGTTTCTGAGATGTTGATTGGCAGGAACGTCTTGGCTGGATGACGCTGACCGCCCTCCGACACCTCTTCGACCGTCAACAGATGAAGGGGATGGAACAGCAGGGGGCGTTGACAACGTGTAGAAGCTCCCCTGTGCTGGGAGAATCATGTCAGATCCGACGCTACGGGTGGGAGGGCCAGGGATCCACTCCTTGCGAAAATTTGAGAGTTCATCAGTGACAGGGCCAGGGACTGGTGCGCCCACTTCGCAGATACTGCCCAGCGCAAGCACGAGAAGTAGAACGGCGTTGTCGACTGACTTTTCGATGCGACGGCTCGTCGCCTCGGTGCTAACGCCAGTGGAAGTTGGAAAATCGCACGCTGCACCCTGCAAAGTCTCACATGAGCTTTTTCTTTTTGCACCTCGTGGCATGTCGCCAGTCCCTGTAGGCGTCGATCCGGAAGCCTTCGGTAAGCAATGGAACTTAATGAACATTTCGATCTTCTTGCCCAGGTCACTCTGGTCCAGAAAGGGATGAAGTGTATGTATGTGCTCCAGGTAACTACAATGATAGCGACGGATAGTGTCCGGATCAGCCCACAGAGTACCAAACTCATCAACACCCCTGTCTTGAAGTTTCTGGGGAAAGCCACTGGGATGAGCGCTCTGTGTCCAAGGACTACTCGGCGATGCTCGGTGAGTCTGAGTATCATTCCACCCACTGCTGGAATTTGAGCTAGTCAATGGGGATGGCAACATGCGATCCTCGCTGGTATCGTCGCCCTCACCACAGCCATAGACACGGATCAAACCACGTTGCTCCTCTTTCCGCATCACATAATCCTAATCGTACTCGTGGGGATAGAGCAGGTTCCTAATTGACGGCCAGGAGAGCAACATATGGGCAGCCGTGGTATGTTCCACAGGAATGGACAGCTCGCCATCCTCCATCTCCCCAAAGCTCTACCCTGGGGGTTCATTCGGGTCCAACTGCTGCATTCCTTCTCCACTGTTTGATTCCGACTCAAGCACAAGATCAGCAGCACTCGGTTTCGGCAATCTATCAAGTGTTTGCGTCGGCGGCGTCGATTCGGTGGCATGTTTGACAGCTGAAATCTTAGGCTTTTTCGCCCCGACCCCACCGAAAATCTCCCTTAGATACATTCCATGTTTCATCTGCAGGGTTTGAAATTGCGTCAGACCCTTTTCGAGCTTATCTTCCAGATATTGAATCTTGTCCAAGATCTGCTGGGTGGCCTCTTCCTGTCTAGCTTGAGGGTCAGTATCTGACACCAACAACCAATCGACCGAAGGGCAGAGCTCAGGCAGGTCACGTACTTGCGGGGAGGGACTTCTTTGTAGATACATATCAAATCGTTCTCCTTGCAGTGACTACAGGCAGGCCGCCCTTCATCGCACTTTGCTTTTTTTGTTCTACACTGTTCACAGGCCTTTAAGACAACGAAGGAAGCCCAAGTTAGTCTATTTCCTTTGTATCATGCACAGTCTTGTTTTCTGAGCCATGGAAAAGACAGTCATTACCTGTTGAGCACGGGCAGATCTGCGCTGAGGCATACCAAAAGCTTGATTTTGGTAATAGTTCGGCTCATAGAGAGCAGGAGTATGTAAAGTTTGCGGGACCAGCGTCGGAAATTGAGCTGGAGGCATCGTATGTGGAACTGGAGGAGGAGGTAGGGGAGGATCGCCAGTACTGCTCTGTTGTTGAGGGGGATATATCATCTGCGGACGGAATTCGAGGGGCGCCGAATGAGGAGCCGGATCTAGAGTTGTCAAATAGGGGATGGAAGCTTTGGAACCTCCATTAATAGGATGAAAAGCCATTTAGTATGAAGGGTTGATTGATGACGATGATGGTAGTTATGAATGAGCAAGATAAGGTGCAATAGCTTTCTGATAGCTATCCGGGGAGGAGTCAGTGATTCATTAACTAGGTGAGAGTTAAGAAAGAGTTGAGAATTAGACAGAGAATAATAAGAGCGATGAGAAGTAAGGAAGACGATGGAATGCTAATGCAAAGGATACCTAAGGATATGGTAAGAAAGGAAGGCATGGTCAGCAGAAGCAAAGTATATGTACAGTAGCAGACTGCTCAAGGGTACCAACCTTGCCGCAGTGCAACCGGGGGCAACAGCAAGAGATCTGCGTCCGCACTAATCGTCGTGTACACCTAACCCTGGTAAGCTGTTGGCAGGGAAAGATAGCACGGTATGGAGACTGTAAACTTCGGTTTGCCAAAAGTCGAGACCAGAGATAGGCTGGCGGACGGCATATCTCCTCTGCTCTGCTCTCAACCAACACTGCTAAAATGAGCAATGGAAAGCAAACTGTACGTGGGCCTTGGCAACATGAACGTATATTACCGCTACCTGTGATGCAGCAAAGGGGCTGCAGGTGGCTGCGTACCCCCGCCATACACCGGGTCTAATGAACCTTGTCTTCCTTTCTTTTCATACATATATTTTCAATACACCAGAATATGTTGGAAGTGGGGCCAAGTCAAACACCGACTTGGGGGTCGGAGAATCCCACATAGCATGGAAGAATATTGGATCTCTCTCTCGAGGTTTTACCCCTTCTATAGCCCCTGTGCTAGAGGGAAAGGAACATTAATCGTATGCAAAATAATCGCATAGTCTTGGCACGTCGACACCGCGCTGGGCCCCAACTTCTACCTCAACTTTGCTCCTATATACTGTTCTTCGCTCGGCTAACTCTTCTCGAAGCCTGTCGCGGTGCCAGGAGATGGGTTGTTCATGTTGTTTGGTTAGTCCTAAGATGCGGTGCCATTTCCTTAAGAAGGAGCTTCCCATCTTGGCTAATTATATCTTCTTGAACTCTGATGTTGAAGGGATCGAATATGGAAATAAGAGAAAGAGGGCTCTGCAGGCGTGCAGGCGTCCAAATGCTGTGTTACTTGACAGTATCACGTGCACAGACTATCATGGACAGACGGAAGGAACTTGCAGACTTAGGACGTACTATAGTCCCAATTACTAGAGGATAACTTGTTCTGACTGCCTTCTTACACAAAGATATGTACAGAAACGATTGCAACAGAATGCCCAGGCTTCCCGCAAGAATCTCATTGTGTCATGGGATAACTTTTACTACAACCAGACTGTTCGGTATCAAACTATTCGTGATCCATCAAAGCATATATCTGCCACTACTGGCAAGCTTTGTATTGGTCATTCCATCCCCACAGGAGGGCTTCTCCGATCTATGTTCCATCCAGAGGTTGCACTGAGTCCCTATGATATCTATATGGCACCAGGCAATCAGGATGATGAGATACTTCATCAATGTCAGCGTCATTGGATTGCAGAGGCCATTCGGTATACAAATCGGGAGGCAGTAGAGACACTATTTACTGCCGAAGCACGCGTTAAACCTGGCCAAATGAAACAGCGAGCGCATCTTATTGACTGGCCTGAATTTCCAGCAGTTAAACGACTTCAAGCGTCTCGTAGCTGAAAATCACTGCGAGCTTCATATGACATGAAGGAAAATTGCGAAAGATACTTACATTCCCCGAATGTCCGATAGCTTCAAGGAGCCTTTGGAAGTGCGGCTGATACTCTCAATTAAGGTATGTGATCCGCGAAATGGAAGTGTCATGGAGAATAGGGAGGCTCACGGAATGGTTTAATAGCCCTCACCATGAGCTCCCACTCGGTAAGGCAAGAAAGGGCCCCTTGGATAGGTATTTCGATTGAGCGGGGGAACCTCCAAATGCCCACCTCGGCGGCAACATGTCTGAAACCGTCCCATTGGCTACATGTCCAAGCTGCTGTCACTACTGAACGTGGCCAACATCCTGGCCGTGTGGTTTCTGACGGTGTTCATGATAGGACGCATTGAAGTTATGGGCGGCTAATATGCCATGGACCAGGAATGGAATGTCGGGTAACATCGAACAGGAGCGGGGTAAGGTAGCAGTTCTCCACATTTCCAGCTTAGACATATTAGAAATGAGAAATTGAGGGAAGAAAGTCACCAGGGTAGACTGATGGATGTCAAGGTCGTTCTCCCGCGTTTCTAAGTCGGGCTTCGGGAAGCTTCGGGCCGAGTCCTCTTAACCGTGGGAGGGAAATGGTGCATCGTTACAGTACTGGCTGGACGACCGCCCAATAATCTACCGTATCTTGTGCTCCACTCAATCCATAGTGCACCTGAAACTATTCCGTACTCAAGTGATATGATGGGACCATGTGTTTTCAATGACAGACAAGAACTGTATGCTTGGAGAAAGACGAGCACGACGATATTCCAATATCCCGATCCTTCTGTTCCCAACAAATACTGTAACCAGGGAACAGACCCTATCAGCGACGGGCGTCATCACTAGGATTGAATGGCCACTCGGGAATCTAAACAAATAATACAATTCTCAGCAAGCCAAAGTCCATGGACATGTTTTGATACCACTTATTACTTACTGGGTTGCTCGGTGAATCGAAGGACTGATAGATGTTCTCTGTATCAGAATAATTGCCCTTTGGAAAATCAGTATTAGGCCAATGACCTGATGCGGCCCGCGTTGATGACTGCATAGGTATGTACATCCAATCTTAGAGTGTTTTGCTCAGTCAGTGAGCTAAATGAATAATAAGAGGGGCCTTACCTGTCGGTGGACAATCGTGATCAGATGTAGCCGGTGTTACATCTTCCAGCCGTTCAGTGTTCTCTCCATAGTGTCCGACCACAAAGGCAATCTCAAAGCATTTTGAGCCGAGCGGTATGTCTCTGGCAGTAATGGATGTTCCGACGGACTCTTGGTAGCAGGTAACAAATCTTTTAAAGTTAGAGTCTTTCATCGCCAGCCCTGCATGTGTATCATCCTGCTGCGTTTCACGAAAGTGGCGATATAGAACGTCTGCTCGGGGAAAGCCTTTGAGGCATGGGGGGCAAATGAACCGAATGGACGAGTTCTGGATAATCTGTTTGAAGGTCTGGTTTTGCCTTTGCAAACTAGCCATGCTGTGCTTGAAGGGTTATGACAGCGGGTCAAGTTTTGTGGATTGATTCCTTGAGAGACCAAGAGCATTAAATACTTCCTGGCTCATATGAGCTTATGCTGTGCGGGTCAAGGTGCTGATCCTCTTCCCTACCAGATGATGCAAAGTACGTTTAGCTGTGAAAGCCTCCTTAATATTTGTCTATCTCAATAACACTACCGCAGAAGGAACAACGCCCTTGACCAGTCTGGCTCTCATGCGTACAGCAAACAGCCTCGAGTATCACGGTGAATAGTTATACATAACGCGAGTGCATCAGAACCAATAGATTATCCGGAGTTGCGTCTAGGCTTATTCGAAAATGCTTGCCGGCTCAGAGGAGCTACGCAAGGAAATGCGGTTCCGCTTGGCTCTTGCCTCCAATCGAAGTCGATCTAATTCCCGTTCGTCGAAGCTTCCTTCGCGTATGGATATTGATATCTGATCCAATTCTCTGCAGCTGCACCCAGCGTTGACTACTGCAGTCGTTGCATGTGGCCCAATGCATTTGAACTCGCTCCAAGGGCAGCGGTCGTAGAGATAGTTGCGGAAAAACGCCACCACCAGGTCATCTATTCCTCTTCTGCATCTGAGAAGATTATAACCTAGGCTAAAATTAGTCAAACGTCTTCCAATGCAGGTATGACACCGACCTCTTTATTTTGGACACCACTCAAAAATGAGGCTATCCATTGCTTAATCCGAAGAGGAAATATGTGGGCAAGGCAGTCCATTATTCAAGAGACCTAACTCCTCCACGGTCCCACGTCACCGGAAAGGTCATTCTTCAAGGTCTCGCGATCTACAGGTTCTTACTGTAATCTGTCAGTCTGCGACACTTAGTCGGCTTCTGTCCTTAACCAATTTTGATTTCCATTACTGGGGCTTTATCGTGGCGCAAGATATTCCCTTCTCGCTCCTGTATTTTGTCTCTTATGTGTCTTCCGGATTCCCTTCCTATGCATAAGCATTTGAAGTTGTCATCATGCATGGAGAAGACATACGGAGTTCATATCACTCTTGATGAGGATGGTCTGGGAAGTACCTTTCTTTGAAATAGGGACGTAAGATCGACAGTATAACAATAGGAACGACTAAAATCAAAACGACCAGTATGACAATGAGTAACAAAGTGTGCATCATCGATATACTCATGTATGTATTGGCGAAAATAAATTGAAGTAGTAAATAGAGAAGATAGACAGAGAATGAGGCCCAGTTATACAGCGATTTCAGCTTGCATATACCTCGAGACTATAATACAGAAATCAGACGAGAAAGACGAATACTGAAACTGCCAGTTGAAGGATTCAATGCAGTGTGACGACTGCGGCACTAACCGCAAAGACCATGGTTAACCGCAACCATATCCAAAACCAAATGGTTTTGGTCTTCAGATCAAGACCGCAAATTTTTGCGGTGCGGCTTTGGTCTTCAATCCAAGACCGCAAATTTTTGCGGTTTGGTTGCGGTCTTCAACTCAAGACCGCAATGCGGTTTTGGTTAACCAATGGTTAGATAAACATAGCAAACAGGCCAAGCCTCATGACCTTTTGGTCAGATGATT
>JAPDKU010000174.1:0-19285 GCA_027569715.1 Hamigera avellanea
ACCTGAGTCGAACCTGATGGAACCGCGACCCGACTCAGGTCCCAAAACTTGGAACCTGAGAACCTCAGGTTCAGGCTCGAGGTTCCGACCTTTGGAACCTGAGTCGGACCATTTCGAGGCCTACTTCCATCCACGTCGTCCTCTAGTTGATCGGTATATTTGAATAGCATCAAGTACGAGATGGATGTTTCGATGGTATTCTAGACATGCCTAATTTGGTTAGCGGTAATTTATATCAACATTCTTCTATTCTGAGAGCCGAAGCTCGCTAGCTAATTCTATGTGGGAAGCGCTAGTCGCGCTAGCCGGAAACGGAAGTGGCAGCTCCAAGATGCCAACATCTCATAAAGAGAGCGGAGAGACAGGGTTGTCCACCAATCAGTTATATCATTCGATGTCCAAACTCTGACCATTTGGCAAAGAGAGTTTGTTGCTAAGGTCTTATGGTGCGCGCCTTTGGCCACCTGTTTCGAACTGACAGGGCGAGAGGCCTAAAGCCCCGTCCTCTTTTCGGCAGAAAACTGGCAATTGAAAGGATTATATGCTTGAAAAGTCCTGTGGTGATATGTAACGGGCGGAGCAAGTCACAATCCATCGTCACTTTGTAGCAGGTTTCATTCGGCGCGTTTTCTCTCCGATTGATCTAACTCTAACCTTGCAATCCGCCGATATGGACGAGTCGGCTCCTGTTGCCTCACCTCCACGTGTGGAATCGGAGAATCTAATGCTAAAGAACCTCAACCAAGCACTGTCGCGGATTCACTCATATGAGGAGATTCGGCTGTTCATAGCAGGCACACTCAACTTTGGCCATCAGGCATCATCCGTAAATTTGCTCCTACGCTTGTCCTGGGACTACGCATATCCAGGTCTGATGACAATGGTATACGACCGGGGCAACCCGAGAAATGAGTGGACAGTTCCTAAGCTACTGGGATTCCTACAGCGCTACATTGATCCGGCGGGCCCAGAAAGCCTGCCACAGCGATTGCACGTTACACGGGTACAGTGGTTCTCGAATGAAGAGTTCGCGGCTCGCACCAGCGAAATAGTAGACTTTGGTATGACGGGGGGTGCAGAGATCGGGAGAATCTATCACTCCAGCCTTGCGGAAATGCTGAATGTTCGAACAGCACTGAAGTTGCAACCATTTCAGTGGCCATGGTGCAGGGATGGCATTGACTTCTGCACCCAAAGTGATCAGCGGCCAGTGGACTTGCTGAGCGACGACTATCTAGGCTGGAGGTTGTTCCACAGGGCCTACCGGCTCCCCAACGTCCTGCATCATCCGCTGAAACCCGATCGGCAAAGCAAGAATGATCCTGTCATGCATCAGCTTCTGACCTCCAAAGCCCGAATCTCGGGTACGTCACTGTCTTGCGTGTATGGCGTGCGGCGAGATGGAGTCTGCCGAGTGGACCCGGCCAATCTTCTATATGTATACTTCCTGGCCCTTTTCCGCGCATTTTCACGACTGGATACAAAAGTGAAGAGCGACATGCCTCACCGCCGCATTCTGGTGGTCGATTTTGATGAATTCTGGAGTGACGCTTTTACCAGACTGGAAGCCTACATATATCGTCAGGATCCTTTTTCAACGTCTGAACAGCCGGTCTCGCTTCCAAACTCCGGAAACCTTTCCAACTGGATTCGTTGCATTCGCACGCCCGAAGACCTATCGGCTGCTATCAACTGGTTTGAAGAGCCTCGGCCCCAATCTTCGACTTCTGATTCACAAGCATGCGTCAGGATATTATATGTTCACATCGGGTTCGTATCCCCAGAATTATTCGTCGAGGTCCTCAAACAGGCCGATTTGCCTACCATATTCGAAGGCCAGCATACGGCATCAGCTGTGGCCTCGTTGGGACAACCATACTTCAAACTACGGGATTCAGTAATCAATAGTCCTTCCCAACTTCCCAAGTCCTTCGGATTCCAGATGACACCTATCGGCACAGTGATGTGAATCATGTGATTGACCGAATCCAGGCGGCCAGCCTTAATCTTCAACGTGGTGCACTCCGCGAAATAGACCTCGAACAATCGGTGGAGTGTGTCTCTCATTTAGTTTTCGAGTGTACAGATTCTTCTAGTCCTTTGAACACCTACCTTAATGATCTAGAGTCATACTATCGACAAAAGGGGGCGGATAAATTCGAAACACTCCTGAGTGCATGGAACAAGTACTGTTTCTTCAATCAGTCGGCCGGCATGAGACGCACCCATGTCAATATTACGCCTGGGGGCCCAGTGAAGCCAAAGCTACATATTGAAGAGGCCGGGGAGCTGCTTTCCGAGTTATGTCTCTAACTAGAAGCCTTTCGCTCTGCATAATCACGGATAGTTACAGTCACAAAGTGAAGGTCTTAGCACCGAATTAGAACACCTTCCTATAGTCCTCAGTATGTGCAATACTGAAGGCTTTGCGATAATGGAGAAACAAGATGTCGTTAAATCCTTCACCAACTTCTTTACGTAGTTTCTGTCATAGGGCCCTCAGTTTCGGCATGTGTGCAGTGTTTCCGGAAACCGGTGTGACCTAGGCCTCGCCCTCACCCGCGGGTAGGACTCTTGTCAACCATCTTACCGTCTGCGGTAAAGGATTTACAGAACTTCCGACGACTGGATGGCGCGGGCTGTGACCCAATAGACTGGATCGACTCGGAACTGACGCTGATGGCATCGTTCTCATCGCTGCAACTCATCCTGTCGTTGACTCTGCCCTCGTGTGACTCCACGACAATTGCTCTGGCCTGTGACTGGATGGACTCGGAACCATCGTCGCTGATGCTATCATTCTCGTCACTGCAACTCGTCCCGTTGTTCAAACCCTCTCCGGTGTTCCTGGGACTGTTGTCAATCTCCATGGGTTCGAACCCGTCCTCATCATCGACCGACCCAACCGATGCCATCGCCTCTGGACTCGGTGACAACATGGGCTCATCTGCCTCCCATTCGGGATAACACCCATTACACCGTACCTCCTGTTCTGCCTCTGCCATAGCCGGCACGTCCTCATCGCCACAATGTTGTCGGACATACCCATCAACCACACCATCCAAATAACCATCCAACAACACTCGTCGGCATCGTGCCACCTGCGCATCCTCGTGATCCGTTTCCGCATTCATGTATCGACGCACTCGATCCTGATCCAATATGGATTCCGCTTTCTGCTCAATCCACGGCGCGGGCTCGTCGAATCCAATCGGGTTGATGATCACCGCCTCGCTGCGTTTTCCATCACGACCGGCACGGCCACTCTCTTGCCCGTAATCCTCCAACGTTCGCGGTGTTCCCAAATGGATGATGCTGCGGATGTCCGGAATGTCCAACCCCATGCCCAACGCACTCGTTGCCACCATCACGGGCTGCTGGCCGCTGATAAACCGACTTAAAATGCTGTCCTTGTCAATCTGCTGATGGAAATACGCCTCGCAACCCAATATCGACGCCATGGCCGTGACCTGCTCCACCACGGGTGCATAAATGATGACCTTGCCGGGTCGAAACCGTTGAATCCGTTCCTGGATGAACGACACCACCCTGGGCATCTGAATCCACCACATCCACCCACCAAATTGACCTCCCTCCACGATGGGACGCCATACCCGATATGCCACGTTGCGCCGGCTGGTACGCGCTCGGAACATGGTCACATCGCCGCGGGAACAATGCATGCGTTTGAAAAACGTTTTCTCCCTGGTCGGTGGCAATGTCGCGGTCAATAACACCATCCGCGTCTTGGCGGCCATTAACTTGCCCAATTGCTGCAACTCGGGTCGGAAATCAGTCTGGTCGTTCAATACCACATGGCATTCATCGATGACAATCCGATCCAACCGGCACATCATGCGTTGGCGATTCAAAAACGTGATGAAATCTCTTCCCAACGCCGACTCGGGTGTCACCAACACGATCGATGCCTCATCGGGGGGCCGTCGACTCTCCCACTCGACACATGAAATGCCCAACTGGATGCATCGACGGCGTAAATCACCACGCAATAAAATCAACGGGACGACCACGACCGTCAATGCACTGGGCTCGACCCACGCCGGCAACATGAACAACATACTCTTGCCGCCTCCGGTGGGAATGATGGCCACGACGGGACTCTGCCCGGTCTGGATGGCACGAATCGCATCCTGCTGCACACCGCGGAATCTCACGTTCTCCACTCCCGTCATCTTCTGCAACGCCTCCTCCATGTTGGTCTGCATCAACCGGAACCGACGCTCCGCCCGTCCCTCTTCGGCTTCCTCCTCGAACGGTGCCCGCTTGCGCTTGCCGGTGGCGGGACCCATGCTCTTCGCCTGATATGCGGTCTCGAATCCTAAAAATTGATGCCAATCGGTGCTCGACACCCGGTACCCCTCGCGTCGGCTGTGCACCACCCCGGGTCGCTTCATGATGTCATTGGCATACACCATCCCGGCAACATGGGGCGTGTGACCGGCCTGCAAATCGGCAATGTTGCTCAACCACTCCGCGGGGTCATCGCTCACTTCGTCGCTTTCATCTGCCATGGCCTCCTGCTGCTCCTGGGTGTGCATGTTGTTGGGGAACATGCTGGACGGCCGCATGAATTTTCGACTGATGCCAATGGCGATTTCGCGGTATTCGGCGATGTTCAATGTCTGGGCCTTCAACCCAATGGCGGTCTCCCGCTTCAATGCCTCTCGAAGCCGCTCTGATGACCATGCACGACCGTCGGGATCGGGTCCCCACAAATACGCAGCTCGTCCCTTCAACTGGTCACGGACCCCATGATGCTGTCGCTGCCATGCCTCCAACCGCTGCACGAATGGCCTCACCAACCACAAATATTGCACGACCAACTCCCCGACCTCCCGCGGCACATATCTATGGATGACCTTGACATCGTTGGACGCGTGGAACCCCTTGTGATAATGTGTCACCAACACAACCAACCCGTCCTCGATGAAAATGTTCCGGTGTCCGCCATTGGGTGTGTTCTGGACCCGGATACTCAACAACTCGGTGGCTCTGGCGGGTTGACCTGTGGACACATGGATTGCGACGGCCAACTTCTCGCGGAACCGGGCGACCTGGCGGAAATATGCATTGATGCCACTCTGACTCCATGCCCGTGTTGGTCCCTCCCGCACGAACCGGTGCCGCACCCCCGGGTTCCTTCACGGCCCGTTCCATCAACCACCGTTCGCCATCAATGGGCCATCGTGTGCGGCCATCCCGCAAAAAACTCCAAATGGGGGCACCTTGGGTGGGATCGTCACGCAATGACTCCCATGGCACGCTGAGGATCTTGGCGCCTTTCATCTTGGTGCCTTTCTCGAACAACAACTCCTCCCGTAACAACTTTCGCGCATCGCCGACCAACCCGTGGACAACAAAACCACGAAAATCGCCCATGGTGAAGTTCTTCGCCTTGTACAACAACTCGTCCTGTCCACGCCAACCAATATGACCGGGTGCCGTGTTGCTGTAATGGATCTTCAACCCATATGTGCGTAATCCAACATCCACTGCATGGGACTGTGCGCGCCGCGCACCATGAATGAATCCACAAACATCTCCAACCACTCCCGAAATGACCGTCGACCTTGTTGCTCTTGTCGCATGTTGATGATTGGTTGACCATCTCCAATGCTGGGTGATGATGTTGGGATCGATGATCGTGGTCCGGGGTGGGGTGTACTACGGCTGCTGTCGGTTCCGTACGCGCTGTCCTGGGATGCCTCAAATACATATTCGTCCGTGTCGATGGCACTCGCCCACTGTAAATCCTCCGACCCTCGCTGTTCATCCAACGGTATTAAATAACCTTCATATCCAGGGGGATCCATGCGCAATGCTTTGACCATCATCATGAATCGAGCTACCTTGATGACTCGCGACAAAAATGGGGGATAATCCTCGGGATCCCGGTAACCATCTTTCCGCACTCCCAACACGGACAATGCATACACCAATGCCAACTCGTACTCCTTGACGCGCATGGACTCGTTCAACAACTCCATGCAGAATTCCAAACATGGGATCTGGACGCGCGATAACGGTCGCAGTCGGGAATTCTCGTTTCGCTACTCTTCCTCCTTGGACTGGGTGGACGGCTGTCGGCTGGCTCTGCTAACTGACATAACACACGCCATGTCTTTCGCTGCCGTGGGGTGAACCCATACCCGGGACTCTGCCACTCATGCTTGGCCTGGGTCCGGACGAAAAACATCATCATCTGCTGCCATGGACGCATGTGCTTGACAATGGTCTCCTGGTCCATGTATGCCTGTAATGGCCGATGCTGGTTCTGAGATGCTTCTCGGTCTGGACGGCTTTGATGCGCAGTTGATGGCCAACCTGTGTGACGACCTGCTGGCTGTGTCGGATCAACCCATCCATCGCGACCCAAATCGCACGGGCTTGCCTCTCGATCGGGTCTGTGTCATCGTCCATGGGTTCTTTGATGCTGGCTAACAACTCTTTCTTGTCCAAACCCTGTAAATACTCGGCCCATCGCGTGCGCTTCAACCACGGGTTTGCCTCGTCCGGTTCGCTGGGCTGGACGACGTCGTTCATGCCCTGTTGCTCCTCCCGGTACGGTGCTTCCAGTTCGGCAATCATCTTCGCCACTTCGTCCTGACTGCGGGGTGGCATGCGATCACCTGCCAGCTCAATCTGTGGAAACCGGACCTGGAAATAATGGGATTCTTTGCCGGATGGGAATACCCGTTGACATGCGACGGTGCGAAATGCTTGCCGCATGGCCATCTGCGCGCGTTCTCCTTGTCGCTGGCTGGGTTGGCCTCCTTTGGGCAATGGAGTCCATCCGTGGTCATTTCGCCAGTGCTGTTTCAAGTAATCCATCGATCGAGCAACGAACCGACACTGGGTGGCATCCTTTTCGCATAATAAACCGTCATCGTGAACTTCAAACGCTTCAATTGGATCATCAATGGCCGTGGGTATTTCCAGTGTGTTGTGATCATCGTGAATGTTGTCCCACTGTGCAATTGCCTGGCTGACTTCTTCGCATGTTTCCTTGGGTAAACGGTGACGCGGTCCTTTCAAATGACTTTTGATCTCGTTGGGCCGAACCCCATGCCTGCATTTACGACATACCAGCACACGGAACTGGTCCACTATTGTAAATATTTGCTGTTCCATGGTAGTTCTCGGCGTGATGATGGTCCAATGGTGGTATGCCGTACTGGTTCCTTGGTGTCGACTGGTTGGATGTATGTTTAACGTGTAATGAACGTGAAGCGTGTTAACATGAAAACTTTTTTGGAGCACTCAAAGTTCAATTCAAATCACTTTACCCCTGAATATCGATATTCTCTCTGCTCATTGCCGTCGGTTGCTGTCGGTCGCCGTTTGGTGTTCACCCCATCAAAACTTGTACTGTTCAACGTAGCGAACTTCAACACATCACCACACCATTTGCTGGGCGTTTTGCACATTGAAAATTTGCCAGATTGCCAATAACTACTCTCCAAATCCACCATTTTAATTTGAAGCTCATCCGAGTTGATTCCGACCAATGACTCTCCCTTGTTGTAGGTCAGAGGAAGATTGCTTAATTAACTTCCGTGAACAGTAACTTGAGGCTTTATATACATCATCCAGCTTCAGGATTGATTAGTAATCAGTCCTGACAGTTCCGTTGAGGAGCGGAATTAGCCCCGAGCTTCGTATCACAACAAACACAACAGTTTAGCAGCGTCGTGGATACGTTTGTTAGCTCCAATCCTAGACTCGCCGCCCTAATTTGGGGAGGCGTGAAGATGGCCATATTGACGGCTAGCAATGTCGCGTCTTACTTCGACAAGGTCACCAGCATGATCATGGCAATCGGAAAGTCGTGTCCGACGTATCAGAAATTTGGTCAACTCTATCCCGGCTGCGTCGGGCTCCAACGTGCGTTATGCGATTACTATGCCATCATTGTGAAGCTGTGCATCAAGATCATCGAAGTCTCACGGCGCACTGCTATTACACAAACATTAACAGCCATCTTCGTTCCCTTCGAGTCCGAGTTCAAATCTTCGCTAAATAAAGTAGACCAAGCCGCGAAGGATATACAGTTGCAAATATCACTTACCTCGAAGCAGACTCTTGAGGAAGTAAGAAAGTTACTGGAGCACGAAAGCCAGGACAATATAGTATTCCGGCGGTTGACGTCGAAGTTCTAAAAAGAGACTGAAAAGGAGCATGCTGAAGTAAAATAGTTATGAATTATTCAGATAGAAAGAGAAGCTATAAAGTTGAAATCTAGTATTAAAGATAATCTTTTATCCGTCAACCATATTAAGCCATGGAAGCAGGCTATATAATAACGTGTTCCCTCTATAGCTGAGTGGCTGCAGTAGGAATCCCTTTTTCATCAGTGGAAGGACGACCGGGATACTGCCATCCTCTGGTGTTTAGGCATAATAGGTGTGGGTAAGATAGTGCTCATGTCTAATGTAGTAGCCTAACTGCATGCGTCACGTAAAACCAACGATATTATATCCTATTACTTCTGTCGCGCCGACGATGCGCCAACCCTTTCAGCAAGGAGCATTCTGGGAAGTCTCGCTCGCCAAATATTAGATTCCCAGATCGAGAATGCCGAACATGAAAGTCTACGCGCCATAGACAAGGATAGTCGTGACCTCGACACAGCTAAGATTATTGATTTCTTATTGTCTCACCTTCAGGTTGGCAAGATGTACTATCTAGTTCTCGATGGTCTCGATGAAGTTGATAGGGGCGATATTCAAATGGTGGCGCGGAGCCTGGCTCAACTCTGTGATAAGCATGTTAGTGACATCAAAATTCTCTGTGCGGGCCGCCCCGAGCTTGAAAAAGAGCTATGGAGAGTGATTACACCCAAGTATAGGATCCAAGTGACTGAAAGGAAAGTTGACTTAGATATGGATTACTATATCACCACGATTCTAGGTCACTGCCTGGAAGAGGAGCAGCTGAAGCTAGGGGATCCGAAGCTTATTATACCGATATCTAAAGCTCTATAAGAAGGATCTAAAGGTATGTAAGTAACAAGTTACTAATCAGAGACTATGAAATGGCAACTGACAGGCTGACTGAAACAGGTTCCTTTGGACTTGTCTTTTTATTGAAGAGCTCTGCGCATAAAGTAGTGACAATGATATATTGGAGGCATTAAAGTATCTACCGCGTGGCTTGTCTGAAATTTTCGATCAAAAACTTCGTCGTGTCCGGGACAGAACGGCAGCAAAGGAAGCATTAAAGATACTCTAATTTTGTGGTGTGGTCAAGCGATCGTTGACAGTCGCGGAATATCAAGAAGCATTGAGTCTCTCCCCCGGGCAAAAGTCTCTTAACCGCGGAAAATTTCCCAATAATATATTCAGAGCCGTTAGTGACTGTTATGGGTTAACTTTTATTAATGAAGAGGACAGCACTATACACTATGTTCATTACAGCATTAAATAACACCTTTTCACCATCAATAGTCCATACTTGCCGGAATTCGATATGGCGAGAGTGAATCAGTATCTCGGATTCCTTTACATGACCTACCTTAATTTCACTGACTTTAAACGCCAGTTAACGAAGGTTAAAGAGAGATCCAGTATTCCCATCAGACCCCTTGAGTTTGGGACCTTTCCCGTCTATCGTCCAAGCAGTGTTACCAGTCGAATGGCCCTGAAGCTGCTTTCCCATCGTCGTCAGTGGCAACATCTCGGCGCTCGAGAGTTAGAGAGGAAGGCCCAAGAAGTTTTCGGAGATCTGGAGTCTTTAAGACTAGAGTTAGAAATCCAGAAACGAGATTTGCAGTTCTTCAACTACGCCCAGACATATTGGATTAACCATATGACTGATCTGGATCCTGACACGGAGAACATAATATAGAGATTATTTTACTAATATATAGAATATTATAATATTCTTATATATAGACCGTGGGAGTCACAGCAGCAAAACTAGGAAGAAAGGAGCAATATACCGAACGCTGTACAGTGGCTATTAGCCCACGGTTATTATACCTTACTTTTATACTATACAAGGCATCAGTCTCACATTTTAACCGAAAATGTGAAACGCCAAATCCTTTGCAACACCGCCATTCATGACCGTTATCGCTTCACAGAGCTGATCATCCAACAAATAAATACTTCCAGAGAAACCTTAAATTATGGATTGCTATATACTTCGAGAGAAGGGTGTAATAATTCAGTGATAATTTTACTCCAGGCAGCGGCCTATATGAATACTCGAGTGTGTGACCGAATAGCGCTTCAAGCAGCAGCAGGAGGCGGCCATCATAAGGTAGTTGAGAGACTGCTAGCAGAAAAAGCTGACGTCAATGCACCTGCTGCTGATGAGCATGGACGAACAGCAATCCAAGCAGCAGCAGGAGGCGGCCATCTTGAGGTAGTGGAGAGACTGCTGGCAGCAAAAGCTGACGTCAATGCACCTGCTGATCGTGATGGACGAACAGCACTCCAAGCAGCAGTAGAAGCTGGCCATCTTGAGACAGTGGAGAGACTGAAACAGGCTGGTGCACGGTGACTGTTCCTAATAATAACTTAAATAGTGTGAAATTTTCTTTTCTCTAGTTAGGACTATTCTATATACTGAACCTTTAGGGTACAGTGAGAATGCGAGGTTAAAAGAGCCCTTTTAGCTTGATAACCCTTTTACCAAGGGATCTGAGTGCGTACCTAATCTACACCTCTATAATAGATCCTTCTGAAATCCGCAGCAGTCAAGACCCCATAGACAGTATGTGACTGAGTATATGATTGGTCATTTCCTTATTTAATGAGAGGTTTCAGCCCGTCAAAGTGACAATCATGCAGCATCCGAAGCCAACTTTCAGGTCTCTGGGAAGGCTGCTTTGATGAAAGTGAGGTCTATCGAGAGAAATGACTTGTGTATGGCTTATCCAGCCGCTCATGAATAGCCGCTGATGAATTTCATTAACTATCTTATAGTATAAGCTAACTTGGAGTAAGGAAATTGCGAAATGACTGAAAAGGCTGCTCAAAATATTTGGTCGTGTCTAAGATATATGCTTGAAACCTTGCCACAGTGATTGACTGCTGATATGAAACGGTGCTGCTAAAAGGAGACCCGACAGTTATTGATCTTGTCCTATGTCGAAAAGCCAGTTAGTTGACCTAGAGATGGAGATGCCAGAAACAGCCTCCATGGCGTAGAAGACAGTTGTCCTCCTGAGTGTACAAAAAGGCTTTTTTTAGTTATCGATCTAGTTGTCTAAGCGATCAAAGCAGATCGATTCTGGGAATTGCAGCTCTAATAAATCCCCATGGTTAATGACAGGTCAGGAATTCCGGTTAAACTAAACCAAACCATCCACATAGAAATAGGAGACATCAACCAGAGAAATCTCAACAAGCGGAAGCTTCCTTCAACTAATAATGTATTAACAGATAACCAAAGTGCTCTGGCTCCAACTAACGTCATTTTCAGGGAACTTGACCCCTTCGCTCAAAGTGACATCCTGAGCAATCCTAACAAGGTTTGATCTATATGACTCTACAGTCAGAGTCTATGATCTACATATACCCATCCCCTTGCGCCAGAGACAGCTGCTTTAGGGCCCTTTTTATGATTCAGGAGCCAGCTCTGAACTTCAGCAGCAGTGAATTTGCCGGAAGGAATGTGGCTTGCAAACTTGTGGGCAAGTGTTCGGATCTCTTCGCCATTCCAGGGCCCAGACTTGGATGAGTGATCTGTATGAGTGCCGTTTTCCGCCGAGGAAGCTCTGGTAGGATAGTCATCGTTCGGTCTCAGATAGAAGGACAAGAAGAGTTTCTGAATGGTCTTATCATTGGCGTAATCAAAAGCGACTTTTAAGTCCACACGACCAGGACGGACAAGGGCTCTGTCGAGCTTCTCAACATGATTGGTAGTCATGATCAAAATGCGACCCTCCTGCGCAGCCACACCATCAATTACATTCAGCAGAGCGGAGAGAGAGACGCCACCGGGTGTCTCTTCGTCTTTGTTGTTGTTATGGGACTCGTCCATTTCTTCTCGATTCAATGCTGATGAAAGAGGATCACCACTACTGCGTTTCTGAATGCCAGCGCGGTCGATATCCTTAAGAAATACTATACACCGTTTCGGAAGGGTCTAGAACAGCAAAGCCAGGATATCCTCGTCGAGTTTCTTTGAATTAAGACTAAGCATGTAGATATCAAGACGTACGAGTCCAGTGGTTGCGAGACATAAGCTTGATTTGCCGGTGCCAGGAGGGCCGTAAAAGAGATTACCGCGTCGATAAGGAAGGCCCTGAGTCTGATACCAGGTGCATATGTCGGGATTAAGGTAGTCTTTGATGTCATCAAGAAAGGCTCCTTTTTGGCTGTCATCGAGGACCACAGTTGATAGTGGTCGGGGGCGCTTTGATGCGGTTGGTACCCATCGGGATGCGCCTGATTGTACCAGCCCGCGATAGATAAGTATACGATCGCATTCTCGTTCAACGAAGGCTTCCTCTGCGTCGCGCAGAAGCTCTTTGAGGATTTCCTGGTTCCATGGAGCGGCATAAAGGAAGATCTTCTCCCCGGTGGGTGCCCAAATATTGCTGGCATTGATGTACCACTTGCGGCGAAGTCCAATGAGATACCCTTTGCTGCCGGGGTCCCCCGGATGGTCCTAGTCTTGTAAAATCGTCTCATCTTGAACTAATAGTCCCGTGAATCATTTTCAAGCCTCAGTCGATCCTCCTCAGTGGGGTCCTTTTCTTCCTCTTCTTCCCATAATGCGGTCTGGTTCGCCTTAGTTGAAGCGACAAAACACCTTGTTCGACTCAGAGCAGATTGTCGAGATACCCAGTGCATGAAATGATAGTACAATTCATCATCATGCCTGATCTCAGCTGTTGCAGTAAAACACAGTAAGAACTCCCGAAGTCTGACCAGGAATGTAGGGACAGCAAACATAACCAGAGCCAAGAACACGACGATCAATAGCAAGTATAGTGAATAGGATGAGATATCAATATGAAAATAAGAAGAAAGGATTCGAGCAAACAGAGAATAGCCCGGGAGCAAAGTCTCTAAAACTGTCTCTGGCGCCAATAATTCGGGCACCTTGCTCGAAGGAAGAGAAGCCATCATTTTGGGGGTTGGCAGCTGGTTGGATGTCGGGCTAGGTGAGCTCATCTTGAACATGTCCTTTTGGGATGTTTGAAGTTCCTGGACTGACGGGTGACAGATCTCCGTCTTATAAACTCCAGCAGCGACCTGGGGAACCTCCTTAATCTCGACCGAACATGGTTACTCTACTTCAATAAGGCTCGAATGTCTCGCTCCGCTATAGGCAAAATTCATTGTGACTATTCTGCACGTGACTTGTATTAGATCAGTCGCCTGAGTCCCTCGTCTGCAGCCTTGTGCCTCCGGTTTCATTATTGGCCCGCATGGCAATTCATCCAATCTTTCCGTGCTCTGTGACCAACACACGTACTCATACTGCAGGGGGCGCTGGTATCGGCGCCCAATTCGGCGGGCAGGCAAGCCGAGGCCCTGTTACCGTACACCAAAATATGTTAGAAGTGGAGCTCGGAAAACACGGGTACTTTCTGTCCGTAAACCACGGACAGCAGAGCAACACGGGCGGGTACCACAATCAAACTCGTCATGCCGGCTGAGCGCTATGGATGCCTTCCCTTGCAGTCTATGCGCCGGATCCGGGCTGAGACGTCCCGCATGTCCTTTCATTCACCTCAAGCACTTGGTGGCTTTTCGTACAGCCCACTCACTATTTAACTATCCTTGATCCATATATTTCGGTACACCAAAATATATTGGAAGTGGAGACCGAGTCAAAAACCGGCATGCAGGTTCAGAAAATTCCACACATTATGGACGAATATGGAATTCCCTCGCGAAGATTTGCCTTTCCTAACCCCTGAGCCACAGGGAAGGGAAGAAGTACCCCCAAACCTGGCAGGGTGCTATGTTTATAAATGGTCTTTGCCGCTCTCCCTAGTTACAATGTTGGTCTCGTTTTCTGACACACACACACACACACACACTGCACACAAGGAATGAATGACATGCGTCAAGCAGCCAGAGTGGGTTACGCGTCCGTCCACGAGCCTTCTATGAGACTGACAGCAGCAGCTCCCGATTCCATTACACAACACCATTCTTCGAGCTGCAGCCCAACCAGCCTTGAAGGGCTTACAGGCACGATGTCTCGGCGTGGTTTGTTTCGAGCGTAAGGATGTCGTGGAAGTCTTGAATCCCGAGGCCCAATCGCTCGTGGGCGTATTTTGTGATCTTCTGATAGACGGTTTCTGCGAAAGGGACATAGTCCGACTAGACAACCACAACATATTCGAGGACTACGCCAATTTTTTCTTAGATAACCTCAGTGACGACGCCATTCTCATATTATCTCTGGTTACTTGGCACTTCGACGCTTCGTTGCACAACTTATTAAAGACACTCCTGCCTCCTCCGTGTCTTCTGCTGCACTTTATTATATTAAGGAATAATGAGGAACTGTGCAAGACCCTATGGGGCCACTATATCTGGTATTCAGGGCGGGAAATATCGCTGGAGGCTTTCACGACAAAGTTCAGGATTCTTATTTGTCTTCTTACGAACGGCTTTCTCTCTTTTCTTGGTCCTCCCCGTTAGAGGAAAGATACGCTATTCCATTTACTGTACCATATCGCTTGTAAGCATATGTCATCCAAATAAGCAAACTCTCCTTTCTCCAACGACAGCCCAAAGCTACGAAATCTGTAACAGTTATAATCACCCCCAGGCCACCTCTTTCGTTGTTCGTATTCAACAAATCTTGGCCGCGTGCTCCTCGTCGTACACTGCTTTCCATTCTTACCATATCAGACATCAGTGCATTCGAGCTTTTCCAATGACAAGGAATGAATAATAAATTCGTACAATCCTCTACTGATATATAACATAAAAGATTTCTGTTCAGGTGATTGGCGGATGTCAAGTATATATTTAAACCATAGTTACACAGTACCAAACCGTTGGTGGACCAGCAGCCCACTAGACTAGTTAAAGGCGCTGACATTATCCTTGGAAGCCGCCAGAAACCGTCAAACTCAGCGCCAATCCACATGCTGACTGATTTGTGCTTATTTATACCTTCGCCGTGCAAAATAGTCATCTCTTTGACTTGAAGTCTGCTTCAATGTCCCATCGCACTTTGATTAGGTAACAAGTGGACGTCTTAGATAAAGAAAAAAGATCACAATGACCGAATCGATGCCGCCCATCGAACAGCGCACTCCGACGGAGCAACAGCAGAAGGTGGCTGCGGAGCTGGTCCAGGACGACATCACGACCGCCCAGGTGTATCTGCCGCGGATTACGATTAAGTTTTGTACGCAGTGCAAGTGGATGTTGAGGGCTGCATACATATGTATAGGACAAATTCTATTTTTCTTCGTTACCTAGTCATCCGCCATAATTATTGAGCTGCGGGGCTCCATCTCGTTCCATCTGTATCAGAGCCAACTGACTTGAGTGACAAATGGCAGTTCGCCCAAGAATTACTCTCCACATTCGGCCTGGAAGCTTTAGCTTGTCTGCGCGTGCTGACGAGACGATAGTGTCACTCGAGAGGCCGTGATAGTATCGAAATGGATGTCGGTGACGGTATCGGGAGCTATGTATGTACAGTACACACAATGTCAGTCTTCTGTGTGCGGAGAGTTCTTTCTCATCACCGTCGAATACTAACCAGGAACATAGTAATCCATGGCATGTCTGCGTCCCGCAGCTCGCCACAACTGAGACCACGATGCTACGTTCGACATATCATCTGTTCTCCAGATGGGCAAGAGTGGATGTGGATGGACTTGTAGACGAAGTTCACCTGCGTTGCTGTCAATCGATGATTGGAATAGATGGAATCGACACCAAGGTGATTCGATGAGCAAGGATAACCCCTACTTGACGGCACAAGACCTCGACGCCGCCGACATATCAATCTCCAAACTAAGTACAGAGACGGAGGACACCCGACGGCCAATGTGACGATGGCAATGACCGATTCGGTGGACAGTGCCATTCCTTGTGTTGGAGAGACAAACAAGAACAAACAAAAAGCTTCTTCGATGTATAATATACTGTAGACTTGAATCGACAACATACAATGATAAGAGAAACAATCCGGTAGACCCCCAAAAAAAAAGGAAAGGAAGAAATTGAAATGTTTTCACCGCAAGGAGCCAGCCTGGTTTATATACAAAACGAACAGGTGCTGCCAAATCTTGACCTGGATGAGTCGCTAATCTGCGTCGGAAGAGGATATGGGAATTTTGATTGGTGATGCACAAAAAGAAGTGGGGTCTTGCAAGATCAATCACGGGTAACCTTAAATGCTCTCGCAAGGCTTGCAAGCGCTAACCACATGGGCCTATAGTAAGACCAGGCTAAGGAAAAGGCAATGGGAGGGGTTGTTGCCTCTTGGAAGGTCCCGCCGTGGTGCGCGCTACTGCCGCATTACAGTAATATTCGTAATTTTCAAAATGAACCACCGTCATTCCACTAATCACCTCACCCGCCCGCTATCCGCATTACGGTTACTGCACGTGCCAAGCCTGCACTGCCACAATCTCCATGCCATTCGTAGTGTTGGTGACATTTTAATATTTTAAAAAAATGTCAATTTTTGTTCCTGTCAACGATTTTTGCGTGACATTTAACATTTTGCAAGCGCAGGACGGCTTTCGTCATCATCCGATGGATGTACCGGGTATAATATGACTAGTACGCAATGCGCGCACCAATCACGTTATTAGGTTGTTACTAAGTTGTGGAGGTGCCACCATTCTTTCCTTCCTTCCCCATGCTTGTTCTCGTGTACGCTACCTGGATTAGATCAATGGAGATCATCAGTTCTAGCTTGAGCACCATCACATTGACAAGTGGCGGCACTGCCGGCATCCAGTTTCACCGTCCTCCTCAAGTGTCAGCCTTGCCCGTACCAAGTTCCAGCATCCATGTTCCTCTGCAGGGAAGTAGCCCCCGGGGGGTTACTAACCTTGAAAAAAGCAAAGGTCGTAGCCGAAGAAAGAACAAGGATACGAATAGGTAGGTAGGATTCTTCGAAAAACGACAAGCTTCGAAACTATCTATCTCTCTTGCTCGGCCAATCGAATGTTTCTTTCCTTCCCAATAACTATCAAGGCCGGACACCGAAAGACGTTGAAGGTGATGGTCTACGAGGCAAGAACAACCACGTCAACGAAGAAGAAGTTAAAGATTCTAATTCGAATGCAAGACAATGCACACGTGGATGTACATCATGGGGGACTCTGACCCGAGTCCCGAACCCAACTTAGGGTATAATGATAAGAAATGGAATCCCATAAAGACACAAAAAGAACACACCTGTCGAGGCAACCGAGAAAAAAAACAACAAAAACAACCGGAACAGAAAGCCAGGATTTTGTTAGAAGCGCCATACACGAGCGCTAAGAACGGAAATGAACAAACAAGATCTCCGTATGCTGCGGTGAAAACACGGCAAGACAAGTGCCTCGAGTCACCATCAATTGCGAGTAACAACAGCCTGAACAAGGCCTCGCAAGCATCAATCACGTGAGATGGGAGACGAATTAATGAAAAGAAACAAAGCCAAACAAAAGAGACCCCAAGGGAAGACGTTAATATATACAAGTCTAGGCATTACCGGGGATACCCCAAACCTTTGAGAACGCCGCACACCCGATTTCTAGGTAGATGTTCCCCGAATGTTTGAATCCGATCTCGATCATATCGTCGCACAAGTAAAATGACCCAAATGCCAAGAATATAGAAAAATAGAAAAAGAAAAAGGAACGAAGAATGTCGATAGTGGAAGAAAGGGGTTTTCCCTTGCATCGGCGTCCCGTCTCATATTGAGACCCAGGCAGCAAATCTTGACGAGATGAGTCGAGCCACAAGAAACGAAACATCATTTTCTCGTCGTGTCCTAGATTCGTTCGACCAATGCTGAAAAGCAAGCGCCGTGAGCATGGAGGCCAGCGCGAGGTACACGGGTACCGGCACATGAGCTCCATGAAGCCCTTCCCAAAGAAGCGAAGAAAAAGTTCAAGCCTGAAAAATCAACCTTGCCAATCCCTCAATATCATCCAGAGTTCAGTCATCAAATCATGCAAGTCCGTCGTAAATTCCCATCATCGTCACCAAATGCACCAATCATGAGCCCGTTATTTTATCTAGCACATCCTCAACACCAGCCGGGAAACCTTTTTCCGTAGGAAACAGGAAAATATGCTGGAAGATGGGAGTTCGTTTCATGTCTCGCCGCTGACCTCCTGCTGGTGAGAGTGATGGCCTTTACATTTCCAGAAAGCCAAACGAAGTCGACTGCGACGTTTGAGCAACTTTCTGGGGCCATATTCACCGCCTAGACGATCGTCTGCATGATGATTGTCGTTCTTCACACTTCCGGACGTAATAGTCGAGTGCGCAGGACTGCTTCCTCCGTTAATCGTGGCCATCATATGGCGTTTGTCGAGATCATCGGCGTGGTGAGAAGCTTGACTATGGCTGGAACTGTGACTACCATCCTGGTGGTTCTCAAAAAAATCGTATGCGTCAGAAGAGCTCGGCCGCGTGCTGCTGGCGTCTCGTTCTTCATGCATGCCCTTCCCAATGCCATCCTTTTCGTCCCCGCTATCGACGGTAAGAAAGCTGGTCGCGTTGGTGGCAGGGGAAATCGGAGTCATCGCTCTATTACTGTATGTGCTGACACTGTGAGTACGGGTACAGCTGTGGCGATTAGAACCCGAGGCGCGTTTAGAGCTGGTGGTGGTAGAATTGCGGTGATGACAGCGCTGGGAGCTGCTCGGCCTTTCGTTACCCGAAGAATGATCTGCGGAATCCCTGCCATTCGTTGGTGGATTTGCGAAGAGAACCGCAGCAAGGATACTCGAGTCGCCCGAAGCACGGTTTGCATTGAGTGGTGGACAACCGTCAGCGGAGTGATATTGTGTCTGAACTGATCCGTTCCGTTCTCGCGGTGCACCGTTGAATGGAATGACAGTAACGCCAGGGATGGCGCTGGATGATATCCTCTGAACGAAACCGAAGATCTTCCTGTTATATGTCGGCTACGCGACGTGAGCCTCGTTCATTGAAAGATATAACCGTGGAAAGCCTTTAAAGATAGCACCCCGGGAAAAGTCGTGGCCGGCAACAGTTGTCTTTCCTACACGGATGCTTCCCCAATGATCATTCCAGGCGGACAAGTTATTAAGAGGATGAGACCCGCCGACAAGGCAGTCTGGCGATCAACCCAG
>JAPDKU010000175.1:0-19061 GCA_027569715.1 Hamigera avellanea
TTGGTTGGCAAAGTGGTAACCAAAACCAAAAAGTTTTGGTTGCGGTTTTCACCTTGCTAACCGCAACCGCAAATTTTTGGTTTTGGTCTTCAACCTAAGACCGCAACCAAAACCGTGCCGCAGTCTAGAGTCGACGGACTAAAACGACGCTTTAAAGTTATGGATGACGAAAGACAAGTTGAAAGGAAAAGAAAAAAAAAGTCTATCCAACTGCTGTAAATAATATAAGTAGTGGTGAACTCATAAAATAGAGTTTTAGAATTACTATGTGCTTTTATATACTTGAAAGAGAAAATAACTGACTATAATAGATTGGATTATAGTCGTATCTAGGCCTAAGTAAGCCTCTATCATTAAGCCTTTTAATCCCCGTCCCTTTTTTCTATAAGGTAGGTAGCTCCATCGAACCTCCGGGTATGTACAGATGCTATTGGAAGAAATCGAGTGTTTCAGGAGGATCAAAGCGACTCAATGGACTCTGGAGAAATATGGTTTAATCCCCTTCTGACTTGCCCTACAGTACATACGACCACAGGGTGTGGAAAACAGGGCTTCCCGTCCGCTCAGCCGTACTTAAGCCACACGCCGGTAGGTTAGTAGTTGGGTGGGTGACCACCAGCGAATCCCTACTGTTGTATGTTTTTGCTTTGGTATTCTATTTATTCAGTGTTTTGGCCTTGTTGTACTTCGAGGATGATAATCACACGAGACGCGTCCGCCGTTGGGGATGTGGTTGCTTGTCCGCTGCGTGTCGCCCGTGGCCATTTCGGCTGGAATCAGCTACTAGCGCATGGGCCATGGTTCAAATGCTCAAATTCTCAGTCGTATCCTTTAGCGCTCAGTCCCCGCATTGGTGTTACCCCGCAAAGCCAAGCAGTGCTGGTGACATCGGCCCGCAACTATAGAAGATGTCTAACTTTATGCCTGTCTAAATTTGATGACATCCACCTGCCATAGTAGCTGACCAATGAAATGGTGGGATTGAAGTACGATTTGTGTGGCAATCATGACATAGCTTCGGCGCTTCGCGCTAATACATGAACATTTGCATTGTCTGTGTTCTTTCGGCGCGAGGCCATATGGCCCGGCGGCAAATGATTGGCCAAGAGATTGACACTTTCTACTCGGTCACACCCCTTGTAGAGAGGACTAGCCCCTGTTCTGCGAAGTCGATCTATTTTTGAAATGATATTCCAGGGCTGGAGCCTAGAAGTGATGAGTTGAGGGATTCGCCGGCGCTGGAATCAATTTCTTATTGGATGAAAACTTACATCTTTAATGAAAGGAGTACTACCGAGGCAGATATAGAATGAAGATGAGGCAATAATCGAACCTACCGATTTGGAACTATGTAACATGACCAAATCTACTCCTTCAAGCTCTTTGACAGTTGGTCCTCGAAGTCCCGCATCGCCTGCTCCTCTTCATCCTCAGTCCTGTCCCCTTTAATCTCTACATCTGCAGTCGAATAAACCTCGTGGGAATCTTGAGCAGTTTTTTCTTCAGAGTGGAATCTTGAGCGTTCAAATTGAGCTGGAATTTGTACCGTCGATATTCCTTGCCAGCTTTCTTGATGACTTCTCCAACATCGATGCGGCTTCCGATTCTTGCGTCGTGGTTTCCCCCGCGAGCAGGGGCAGCCCGGTGACCAGGCTCACCTTGTCCATTCAATATCGTTGTGCGGCGGCTTTTCGACTGCTTGATGTAGGCCACGAGAGCCTCAAGTGACTTTCTGGTCTTAGAGGGCATGGTAATGTAATGAGACCTTTATCTCGAGTGTTGAATGTAGTTGCTGCTCGGGGAACTGTCAGTATCGTGACAGGAGCGGGGATAGAATACTCACCTGGAGCTGATGGATCGCCGAGGAGCAATGTCTGTCCTGACATTCTTTAGGTGTATTTTCGTGTCTTATATATCTAGCCAAAGAAAGTTCTATGAGGTAATGAAAGCCTTAATCACACGCTGTAGGCAAACGAGGCGGCTTCTAATTACCAATCAATCTGTCAGTAGCGTGACAGAGCTACAATATAGCCCCTCTCCCAGGCAGCGAAGGAAGAAAGCGTATCGCTCATTATTATTTAGAACCATCTACATGCATGTAGAACCATAGAGCAATTCCCTTAGGGCGAATGCTGGCACTGTCGCACTGATTAGCGGCTTCATTGACATATTTCGAAAGCATTGGACTCCGAGCGTATAGTCGAACAGGGACGTTATTCTGACGCTTTGACTCTAAGCGCCCGCACTGAATGGAGAACAAGGTCCTGTTCTGTATGCCAGGCTGGAAATTCTATCACGTGATGCGTATTATTATTGAACAGTTTGGAGGCGACAAAGTTGGAATGTTGTGAGATGGTGTCAAGTAGTGGACCATTTACCTTATACTCTCTACCCTATAACCTAGAGACAGAGATGGCATCAACAACGCTAATTAGCGGCCATGAATAGTTAGAACCACCATGGCGCCAGGCCTCTCCTTCCCGAATTTACGTAAGTAAGGCTGAGGAGGAGGGCAGAAACTGCTGACTAATAGCTGTAACACATGCTCGCGTCTTGACCCCGTCACGTGTTGGCTGTGTCAATTCCCTTCGACTCACAATCGTTCTCGCGAGGTTACAGCAACTGCCTGTTCTCCCTCCACAATACCTATATGTCCGCGTGATCGAGTGCCACCTGACTTTTTGGATGTAAGCATGATTAAAGACATTCCATGAAATATGTGCCGACCACTATCCGCGCGTTTTGGGTGCTATATTCGCAGTATAAACCCAGGCTCGAAACAACGCTCCCGCTCAATCCATAGAGTTTCAAACTTGTCATACGATCACAATCCCGCTAGCATGGATCCGGGCTCTTCCGAGACCGGTAAGCAAACGCATTTGAGCACCATTAGCATATTACTAATATGTATCAGATTGGAATTCTAACTGTGAATTCTTCAAATTCACGCGTGGACATTTTATTGTGGATGAGGCAGAGAATCTCCGCAAGCGAGAGATCAGATTCGACCTTAACAGGCTCGCAAGAGTCGCAGCAGACTCAGTCGGAGCCGCTCGATGCGTTGCTATCAAGAAGTATCCTGACGGCATGTTCAACAAAGCCTTCCTTATGTCTATGGATGACGGACGAGAAGTAATAGCGAAGGTGCCAAACCCAAATGCCGGTATTCCACACGATACCACTGGCAGTGAAGTGGCCACGATGGACTTTGTGAGTTTATCCTGAACTCCATCAACACCAAGTCTTGCTAACACGCTTGGACCATGAGGCCAGAAGAATTCTTGACACACCAGCGCCTCGCGTATACGCTTGGAACTCGCAAGCAAAAACGCATCCCGTGGGGGCTGAATTTATCATCATGGATAAAATCAAAGGTGTTCCGCTATCCCAAGTATGGAGCACGATGAAATTACCCCAGAAGCTCCAAGTCCTCCTTGCCGTGACACGCCTCCAGAAGCAATGGCTGAGCGTTTCTTTCTCCCATTACGGGAGCTTGTATTACACGGGAGACGCGCAGCCACCAGCAGGTAACCACTATATCAAGGATGCCAAGGCCGTCAGTGATTCAGAGTTCGTTATTGGTCAGGCTACAAGCCGGGACTGGTGTGACGCAGGCAGATCGATTCTGGACGTCGATAAGGGGCCATGTACGTTGTGATTCGTGTCATTCCTGTGCAGCTGCTAATAAATTTATAGGGGCTTCTTTAACGCAGTATCTGCAGGCAGTCGGCATGCGAGAGATGAAGGCCATTCAGTGTTTGAAGCCCCCCAAACAGATGGCCTTGTTCTGTGGCCCAAAGCTCTACCGACCAGACACGGGAAAGAAAAGTACTGCTTTAGTTTGCTACCGACAAGTCGTCGATGCCCTTATTCCCGAGGATACAGCCATCACCAGACCCTGCCTCTGGCATGATGATTTGCATGATGACAACGTCTTTGTAGACCCGCATAATCCTGAGAAAATTACGGGTATCATCGACTGGCAGTCATGTCACATCTCACCCGTCTTTAACCACAATATCGATCCTGCTTTTCTCGACTGGGATGGCCTTGAACCGGAGACACTCGATCTAGCACCACGGCCTTCTCTCTCCGGGCTTTCACCAGAAGAACGCTCCGCGGCCGTACATGAGTATACGACCCAAAACGTGTTCATTCGTTGGCGGAAACTCATGCAAGCCAAAAACCCAGATCTATATCGAGCAGTCGAATTTCGAAAGACAGCAGCGTACGGGCTGATATTTCTTGCCCACCGAATGTTTGAATACGGCGAGGCACACTTCCAATCGCTTTTGGCCGATCTGAAGGACATGTGGGCGGACTTACCTGCCGTCACGAGCGATATCCCATTCCCGTTTAACTTTTCGGAAGCAGACTACGAGCGTATCAAAGTGGATAGTGATGGCGCAGTGGCAGGAACCGAACTCGTCGCAGAGGCCAAGGAGAGACTGGGCGATTTGTGGCCTGACAAAGGCTTTATCGAGCACGAGCGATACCGTGATTGCAAAACTGCCCTTGACGGAGTAAAGGGTCTGATATTGGAGCAATTAGCTGAAACTGACGAGGAAAGGGCTGAGTACGAGCGTCGTTGGCCATTTGATTAATCGATATCATCTCACGGGCTCACTGTACGCCGTATGGTCCAGCTTTGCCTCAAACAGTTCTTGAACCATAGTAGCTCCAGAGAAGTTAGAACTTTTCATAGTGTGAAGGTTTAACGGAGAAAATAGCGAGGCAATAGGAGCGTTGATAGAGGCAGGCGGTATGAACTGTGGGAATGTACAAGGATGCATAGTCACAATTTCGCTCAAGTCAACTTGATTTGACAGCAGCAGGTCCTGCGAGGTTTGAGAATTTGAATAATGCTCTAAAGCTCTCGCTGACTCTAGTTCGCTCGTGTCAGTGTGTTGAGATGAGCAATTCATCACGCCTCCACCCCCGGTGAATCCGAGATCACGCGTGCTATTTTGTTCACTATCAGTTAAGCTACAATAGGTATAAGAATACTACTACTACTACTACTACTACTACTACCTATAGTTGATTATCTACAGCCTCTTGGGAACTGTAAATATCCAATCCTCCTCAAACTGTCCATACCACACATCCTCACGCTCCTGGAAGATATCATCATAGTGCGCCACCACAGTCTCCGGGTCCTCCGCCTGGCGGTAGTAACCATGCGCCAACCGGCGCAGAGTCGGGTCATTCCACATGGTCGTCATCCAGTCCAACGCCTCTGCGCTCGCAGTACGCAACGGCAGGTCGTACGTCCGGAAACGCTGTTTATCAACCTTACTGTTAGTATTTATCTTTTAAATATAACATAACAGAAGAAGTAAATCGAACCCAAAGAACCGGCCAGAAAAACGCATCCGCAATACTGAACTTCCCAAACAGGAAGCCTGCATCTTCATCCGACGCGTTCAATTCCCCCAGGCGAGCCTTGGTGGTCTGCCGCGCCGTGTCCCAGATCGCCAGCATGCGCTCGATTTCCCGCTGTGCTTGCTCCGGGATGGGCACGTTGCCGGTATACCGGGCGATGAAGTTGGTTGCGAAGCGATTGCGCAGGGTGGCGAAGCCCGAGTGCATTTCGGCCGCGGCGCTGCGAGCGAGGGCTCGCAGGTGCCGGTCCTTAGGCCATAGACCCAGGTCCGGGTGGGATTCAGCGAGGAATTCGCAGATGGCGAGGGAGTCGTTGATGTGGATGTCGCCGAGGGAGCGGCAGGAGAGGAGGGGGACGAGGCCCGTGGGAGAGGCCTTTTTCACCTGATCGGAGTTAGGAGGTGAACCAGTAAACAAACTTGGATAGGTGGAGGTTGGGATTGATTCATTTACGTCAGATAGCTTGACATATTCGGCAGTGTATGGGATGTCGAAGTACTCGAGGACAAGTTCGACTCGTGCGGTCCAGCCTGGAGTTCTTTGAGTAAGTTACCAGTTGGTGGTAAATGTTGTTGTTCCATGGAAGCCTTACTAGAGTACCGCGTGTATGTCCCGAGCAGATGGTAATCGGGCTGTTGAGGGTTTGACATGGTGAGTCGCATCAAGGGTATCTGTCTGGATCGAAACGAAGCTGCTCCTAGAAATACGAGGTTTATGACATTGCGGGCTGTGAGTCATTGTGGCTGGACCGAAGCCCTTACTATTTACACCCCACCAATAGGAATATCACCATAGAAGCATGGCTCTCGACTGCCGCCTTATTTCAACCCAGACCGCCAAGGTACTGTGAATACGAGGGCCACGCGGGGTAAATCTCACTGCATATCAAGCAAACAGTAGAGTTACATCCGCCATGCACGAACCAAGACATGTCTTAGATGGATTTCTTTCTCGAAAATCAAAAACAAGTTCCGCTGTAGATGGATTTCTTTCTGGGCGGCAGGAGGATAAGATAGAAATAGATAGAGATCCATCCCTCTCTCTTTGACTGACTCAGACCTTTTGGACATCGCATATACTGGTGGTATATACATCTATCTTTATTAATATGATCCCACATGTGACGTTCCTTCTGCCGTTGCTGGCGATAGTCAACGGCAAGCCTGGTATGGAATGAATCCCATATACTCCAAAAATTACTAAAGGAATACAATACTGATTGATTCCTTGAAGTTGGAAGCCCAACCGAGTCCGATGATGCGACCACCACGTCGGCGCAGTGGCTCATCATCTCCGGCACAACCGTCTTCTGGCCCACATCCACCGACTACTTCTACGGACCGACCGAGGGCCCATCCGCATCGGCCGTGACCTGCAATGCAGCGTGGATCGAGTACCGTTCGCGATCCCTTGGCCTGCGCAGCTTCGGTCCCACCGCCGTCACCACCTCGACCTGGTCCTATGCCACGAGCACCGGCGCGTGTCGAACCTCCACATCTCTGGAACGCTACTCCGACACCCACACAGGGCCGCTGACCACCCTCTGCGATGGCATCCCGCGAGCCTTGGGGCCGCGCGAAACGGTGACCCGGGAGTATCCAGGCACCGGCCCCTGCAGTACGGGCAGCTCGACCGTCACCGACGTCAGCAGCCTCTATCGCGAGGCGTCGCCGTCGCCCACCTGCACGTTGGCCACGGAGGATTGCATCGGCATCTGGTCGACATTCACCAGCCTCTCCTCGTCCTATGACGCCGCGAACCCGACGCCCTCGCCAGGAGACACCAACAGCCCGATTTACCCCCTCAACTGCCCTCGCACCACCGTCTCGCGCGACTACGACGCCTGCACCGACTGTCATTTTAATGTGGCCACAGCGACCGTCTTCTACTGGCCTGTTCAGACGACCGGGGGCGATCTGTGCTCGCAAGACGGAACGACGGTCACGGCGACTCCCACGGGATCCGGACCCAACACGGCGGTTCGGGACGGCATCACCTTCACATCGCCGAGCATCTACATCTCCTTCGAGTCGATCGTCGCAGCGAGCAATCGACGGGTCGGACCCGGGGGATTCTGCGGGGCCACAACGCACACCAGCACGATGATCTCGGTGGATCCGGTCGAGGTGTCGTCGGTGCAGAACCATCGCAATGGCAAGTATCCCACCGTCGGAACCGCGTTGCCCTTCAACTTCGCCGAGTTCGAACCGCAGGCCGTGGGCAACCACACCATGGCTCTCATCCCGTGGCCGGCGTACCGAGCGGGCGCGCAATGCCCGCTCTACGATCCGTCGTGCACCATGATCCGCGACGATTATACCCCGTGGTTGAGTCTCCCGCCGGCCGTGCGTGCGATTGACGCGCGGTGGACCGAATGCGATCTTTGGTGGCAGCTCCCGGTGGCGACGGTCGTTGCATTGGGTGATGCCGCAGTTGGTGAACCCACAGCGACAGCCGCTTATGCGTCAGAGACACCTGCGGCAACACCGCAGTCGGCAGTGGCTGCTCCGACGCCGGAGTCAACTGGGAGTCAGTAGAGAAGGGATTCTTGTAAGAGAAAGGAGACGTGATTGGCCTGGAAAATGGTGTAATAGCATCGTCCATAGTCCATAGCATTATAACCACGCTCTGAATATCGATTCGTGTCACGTCGCACGACGCAGACCCAGACCACCGTTGATCGTATTCCCTGCCCCTAGTTTCTCCTGCAGGATCCGCCATCGCTTGACCACCTGTGCGCGCTCCTCGACCGAAGATAGCCGTAGCTCTTCAAGCCCCTGGGCGAGGCGCGATGCCACGATGCAATCCATCCGGCCGTCCGCCAAAGAGTCGCGCAGCTCCCGGTGCAGACCGTGCAGAGGATACCCGATCAACCCCCAGATTCCTGGTGTGGAGTTAGTGCCGCTGCCTAGATGTGAGGTGTTTAGATGCGCGAGACCGACCTGCCGGCGGTTTCAGGAACACGCCGCCGAAGCCTTTGCCGACGCCTTTGCAGAAACCTTTCGCTCGGCCTTTCTTGTACCCCCGGCGTGGCTGCGTGACGAGTCCGGTGATGCCGTCGTAGAAACCGTACTTGAATTCCTGGAAAGGGGTCAGCCAGAGCGAAACAAAGTGGAAAATGGAGTCGATTGTCAGGAACGTACATGTCCAGCAGCTCTCATCCCACTGCGCAGATCCGTCACCTTGGGAGTGGCTCGCACGGTATCGTCGTGGTATAGCCGCGGAGCATTGTGGAAGCCCTTGGCCAGACTCAAGGACACGTCCATCGGCGGTAGAATGATCAAGTTCAACAGCTTCTTCGACAACCGGCTGGTCCGCACTCGTGCTCTCTCGAGGAATCTCGCTTTCGGGGGATGCGTTCCCTCACGACCTTTGCACTCCCCATCGACCTCTTCTCCGTCAACCGTGTCGAGATCGGTGGACCATTGATCCCTGTCCGTCTCCGGCACTCGTTGTTGGATCAGCGAACTGTGTCGATGCTCGCCGGTGGATCTCCGTGCTTTAACGCTGGCGCCATCGGCTCGCGACGACGACGGGCGTGATTCCGAGAGAGCTTCGAATAGCTCGGCTGGCATTTCGGCAATGCCTGAGATGAACCGCGCGATGCATCCGACCAGCACTTCTGCTCCAGCTGTAATTGGGCCTTGCGGATCGCGATGGGTGTCGTATTCCTCCGGACGGAATCTGCAATGGTTAACTGAGGTTTGTCTCGCAAAAAAAGAAAGGATATAATTGCCTACATCTCGAGATCCCGCGTGTCGATCAACCCCATCTCCATCAGCACAGCCGCTGCGAAGGCACTCAACGCGATCGTGGATCGTTTGATTTTCCACACGGCTGGCCGAGTCGGCGCGACCGGACATCGCATCTTCTCCCGATTCAAATGACGGTGGAAACTGGCCATGGCGGTTTGACTGCCCGTCTCGTTCTGCATCTTTTGGCTGATCACCCGGGCTTTCGCCTTCGACGCGGGCTGTAGTGCATCCAGGATGGCAGCGGTCAGTTTGGTGACTGTCAATTGTTTAAAAGGGATAGGAGAGGGACCAGCTCCCGCACTGGCGACGATCGACCCCCAGAAGGGCTGGTCGCCGAAGAAGGGGATAATGACCGTTGGACAACCCAGGGCAAGCCCAATCGCGGTGGTTCCGGCTCCGCCGTGATGCACGACGCATGAAACGCGCTGAAACAACCAGTCGTGAGGGCAGTTGCCGATCAGGAAGACGTTCTTGCGTGATTCCGCTCCGTCTGCTCCGATGTTCCCCCAGCCTTTGGAGACGATGGCGCGTTGGCCGGTCTTTTCGATGGCGTCGAACACGATCTCGGTCAATGCACGTGGATTGGCGACCACGATCGAGCCAAACCCAACGTATATGGGCGGTGGACCGGCGTTGAGGAATTCCACCAGAGCCCGTGGAGGTGTGTACTCTGTCGCCGCGGAGAGGAAATTGAAACCACAAACGTCGATGTGGTCGGACCAGTCCGGGGGTTTCGCCAGCAGCGAAGGCGACCAGAGATAGGTATACGGGATTCGCAGTTGATGGACGAGACTCGGGGCTCGCAGCGCGTCCAGCGAATCGAGTCCCAGCTCCTTCTTCCGAAATCGGTTGACCACATCGCCGAGGCCCTCCCAGATCATCAACTCGACGATGGCGTAGGACGCAAAGTTGGCCACGGATGGCTTTGTATTGTGCGTCCGGATGTTGCAGAGCGGGTGCGGAAAGGCTTGCGTGGGTGACCAGGGCATTCTATGATGGGGTTCCAGTTAGCACCTCCGAACATCTATCTCACGGTCGAGTTCTCTGACTGACGTGAACATCATGCTGAGCGGGATCCCCAGCCTTTCTGCACAATGGACGTGGGCAAAGCTGGGGGGGTTCGCGATGATGGCGTCTGCGACGAACGGGCGCACGCGATAATCAACGCTGCCATCCCAGAGATCGTCGGGAAGCTGATGCAACTGTGTGCCGTCGCCGGTTTCCCAGCACGATCGCCAACAGCCGTTCATGATGGTGGCGATGTCTCGTCGGCGTTTCCGGATGGCTCCGCTTCGAATGGTGTTGATGTCGGGGATCAATCCGGGATTCTTCACCATGAAGGTCATCAGCTCGGCCGGGTCTCCGCCAATATCGAAGAACTCCAAGCCGTGTTCGGACACGAAGTCTTTGAAGGGCAGGTGGGTGGCCAGTCGGACGCGATGGCCGTATTGCACGAGAGTCTTTCCGAGGGTGACGAATGGCTGCACGTCTCCGCGCGACCCAACAACGTGAATGACGATGTTGAGATGGAGGCGATACGGATCGTCGAGACCGGGAACGACCTTGGCGATGGGAGGCTCGGGAGGTTCAGAGACGGTCGCGCATGGTGGATGACGAGGTTGGACGTGTGCCAGAAGGCCTGCGAGGCTGGGTTTGTGCTCGCGGATTTTAATGTCCAGCCGTCCATCTCCTGGATATATATTGAGTGCGATTAGCAGGAGCAATGGTCTTCCAGTCACGAACTTACCCATCACTCTGACGCCGGTGCTCAACCCATCCTCCCAGAAGTTGGTCTTCTCGCGACCGTTCGATGCAGGGATCATCACTTCATCCGGCCAGTCCTCCGCCCGTATCCCGTCCGGCGTGGCTGCTGCCGCCATTGCTGCTGGTGCGCCAGGAGGCGATTCGTTCGCTGATCGCTGTCTCGCGATCCGGCGAGCTGGCAGGGAGGGAAAGGTAGAAAAGATCCTGGTTTCGATGCATGAAGAATTTCGGTGGAAATTGGGAAGAATTGAAGCCAACAAGAGGTCACATCGAAATGGGAAGGTGCGGCTGATGATGTCACCGCGCGATAAGCTCCGTGAAGCTTCCGCCGAGTCCGATCGCGATCGTGTCCACGTGACTTGGCGGTATCCGGTATACGACACCGATGCCTCAGCAGTACGGGACCGTGCGGCCGGGAAACCTTGGCGATCAACAGCACAGATCTTAGCCACAGGATCCTCCCGTGTCGCGAATCCGATCTATTGGAGTCTATGCGCACAGCCACATCTCCCTACCCAGAACCCCAGACCTACTGAATACGCTAGTTCGCTTGAACTTGATGTCTCAGATTCATTCCCCATCATTTTTTCAGCCACATTTCAAACACTATTGAATGAAATGGTTGACGAAATCAGCACCCTCAGGGTGGGTCGGTGTGGCGGTGTAGAAAAACGATGCCGCCAAATGCAGTCATCGAATGCCAAGAATTATAACATGTTTAGCGCGCTGCAGTATACATGGTACATCTTGCGGTCAACAGCTGCAGGCAGGAACACTATTCTTAGGATTGGGAGTGGGATGGATTTCTCGATGTACTGAATATATTCGCCTATGTATGAGTGTGGCTCTTTACAAAAACGATAGCAATAAATAAAAAAAACAAAAAAACAAAAAAACAAAATCGACCGATAACATTCAACGGGATTGAGCCCGAGACACCCTTCCATGACCATACCATATTGTCCATCCAACGCCAGCAAACACAACACTTCCAACCTAGAGAGGGAGATCGGCACTCTGGCACCGGACCTTCACCACGCGAGACCGTCGGACCTCCTCCGCGTTTTTGAAATATCGTCCCGATCGGAAACTGAATGGAAACAGAAACGGTGTCAGCGGCAATGTCCGTTGAGGAATGTCAATCTCTCTCCCGAGTAACAAACTACAAACCTCCAATTCAAATTGGCCTTGACCACATTCTTGACGCCCAGGATGTATTGCTGCACGTCGGCATCGACCTTCTCGCCCCAGCTGGGCAGGTTCGCCAAGGCCAGATACCAGTCGCGGTAGCGCTCTACCAGCATGTGGCCAATGTAGTCGAATGCCATCTGCGCCGGCAGGCCGGAATGGCGACAGATGGCGACGACGTTGTGGGTGACACCTTCTTGCTGGATTACGGCGATGTTAGCTGGGGTACAGTACATGTTGACAACTCCGTGAATTGAATCTTTCTAATACGTGCCTCTTCTTTGCAATATGAGAGCATGTCGTTTTGGCTAGTACTGGTTAGTTGCTACAAGTCTTTTGATGTGGAGAGCAGGCGAGTCTCACAGCAAAACCAGATCGATGCCAATCCGCTCGATCTCCTTGATGCTTTCGCTGTCGAACACGGAATCCGGAAGATCAAGCTTGTGCGCATACCTGTGGTAGGGTAAGCCAAACCGATGTTCAGTCGTCGCACAGAGTTGAAAGCCCAGATTATATAATACATACTCAACTAGGGCAAAGAGCGGCGAAACACCCGCAGACTGCCTGCGCAATGCGAGCATCTCAGCGAGCGAGGGATATTGCCCGAGGGAACACGTCCGGACTTGGTCGATGGTTCCGCGGCAGTAGTCGGCCATGGCATTGGCAAATCTGCGTCGGACACCTAAACCGGCGTTTGGTCAGTCCGGACTGCGTCCGTCCAGGGGGAAAGGGAAAAGACGGAGACGGAATTGCCTACCAGCAGGGGACGCCTTGGCTATTCGATGCCACACTGAGTTGTGCACTCGGACCAGAGCGTTGTCGGCAAATGCCGGGGTCTCCTCGACGTCGTCTGTCATACCGAGCAGCAGACTGTCGATCAAGGCCTGAGCTCGATCGGGATCGTCTTTGAGACCGCCATTATCGAAGACTGCAAGGCACGTCAATATCAGAGCCACAGTGGGGTCCAGGGGAGTACTGACTGTCGTCGAAGGGGAAAACCTATGACCCGAAGGACGGACATGTTAACGTTGCGTACAGGGTAGTAAGTACACTCAGTGATTACACATACCCAATTACCCCAATCACAAACCGTGCGCAGCTCTTCGGCGCCGGCATCTGGCACAGTGATGGCACAGAAATACGAGAAATCGGTCTTGGTCAATATTCGTTGGGAGCGTTCGTCAAACGAGCATTCACTGGCGATGTCAATCTATTTGAGGCAATGATCCAACAGGGGGGGGACTGACTGACCTGGACACCCATGCTTCGGATTCCTTTCTCACATCGTCGTAATGGGGATTGACTGCCGGGGCTTCGGACAAGAACAAGACGAACATCTCTGGAAGACGAACCGGGATATACGTATCATGCTGGACAGGCTTCTTCTCTCCCAGCACGACTGTTTGGTCGTGGACTAAGACGTCCGCCATTATGATGGAGCAAGAGAGAAAGGTATATGGAAGTTCGGGATGTTTGAGAATTGTTCGAGCTTGTTCGTCTGATTGCCCATGACCAAGGTGAATATCATCCACTACTTATAGTCATTGTGACGACAGTCTGGACCCCGGCAATTCGATGCCGCGGGTTTTCAGACCATAGGAATACGGCAGTGTTTGCATCTCCCTTCATCCGACGTGTGCGCGACCATCGCTGCCTAACAACAGGCCGGCTGGTGTTTGATTCGTAGTTTCATGGTCGATCAAGGGGGTGAAGTGAGTTCGAGACTTGGACAGAGTTTCTTGGTAAATTGGGATGGATGGAGGCACTCGCCACATCATGCCACTTGTGGCTGTGTGCTGGGGAAGCGGTGCAATCACTGCAGCGTCGATCCTCGTGCTATTTATTGATGATTGCCAGGGTTTACCCTTACGGAGTAGTTTGCCGACTCCCGAACAGCGTTAAAGTTCGGATCCGATCTCATTTCCCATTCCAGGAATTGAACGCATGTCTTGGCGATCGACTATTGATCTTAGCGTCCACGATGACCATCGCCCTCTCGATTGGATTGGATGGGATTAGATTGGATGCAATGCGTCGTCACTCTCGGCGAACTGCCCGTTGCTGCAACGTGAACCCTTGCTGCAGAAGGCTGAAAAGGGAAAAGAACTCGCCTTATCCACATCCACCACCACCATGATGATCCAAATAAACTGGGAAAACTGGGAACGCAAACCCCTCATCGCGATGGTGTAATCAGGCGCAAATGATGCGGTGCCCAAAGCTTTTGCCCCTCCCTTTGACTGGCGTTGAGCTGATGCGTTGTAGTCACCACATCAGACTTTCTTGGTCAGTGCTAGCCATCCCAACACCTGGAGCATCATCATCACATGCCGAAGGAACCCGTCCCAACTCGATCATTGATATTGATGATTTAGGTTTCTGACCCAGATATCCGTGATTCCGTTCTCCCCGGCAAAGCAAGACCTTGCATCCGAGAACTTTGCCTCATCGATAGTCCGATATAGACGCATTGGCGCTGCGGCGGAGCAGGTTTGTTGATCACGAATACGCTAAACTCACTTGACTGAGATGGAGGGAGACGCTCGGATGTGGTAGGGCAATGCAATCCCACCAGCGGTCATGCTTGTTGGATGCCTCCACACCACCTCAATCCCATCGGGGACGTCGGAAGGGGGTTTCTCTTCTCTTTGTTCCGCTGAATCGAACAGACCCCGATCCTTTCCTGTCCAGGCTGGAATCTCTCTTTCGCGGGTGTGCACCGTGGTAGGATAAATACCGTGCCATCGCTATAATCGATCCTATCATGTCCCTCTCTAACCCTAGGTAGTTTTCCTATACCCTTCTTTCCTCGGTGTGATCTTTCTTACAGCTAGCTACTTCTCATACACCAGCAAAATGACCACCATAACCTCCCCTCCCCCGCAACCAGGAAGTCGAATCACCAAATGGGGATACTCGTTCACCTGGACGGATGCTCATCTTTCTCGACAAGAAACCCAACCACTACGCCAACAATACGACACACTGGGAGCGGCAGCCCTGGAGAGACTGCAAGCCATCCGAGCTGCTGCGCTGGAAGCGAGCAAAGCCAACGGCACAGCTGCCCCGACGAATGATCTCTACGCCATTCTCCGCGACCACCACCTCCACGACGAAGTTCTCCGCCAGTTCTGGGACGAAGCCCACACCGTCCCCAGCTGGGTGGACTGGAAGCAGATCGAACGAGGCCAGCGATTCTTCTATCGCTATGCCATTGCCAATATTGTCGGGTTTGCGCTGCAAGGGTTCGTGGCGGAGAATTCGGTATGCCGAGCCTCGTCTCGTCTTAGGGTTTCCTGTTTCCTGCCCCTTCCCTGACTGACCATGACCACCTGCATAGGCTTCATCCGGCGTGGTCGAAGTGCTCGTCCGCACCGGCGGATTCTCGACTCGAATGCTACTCGGGCGACTACTGGAGACCTTCCAGTGGCTGATCCAAGTCACGCACAGCCTTGCGGCCATCCAACCGGGAGGCGACGGACACGTCGCGACGATCCGCGTCCGCCTTCTGCACGCCTCGGTGCGGCAGCGGATCCTGAAGCTGTCGCGCATGCGACCCAACTACTACGACGTCGAGCGGTTTGGCGTGCCCGTGAACACGCTCGATTCCATCCATTCCATCAGTACCTTTTGCTGCAATCACATGTGGCTCCAGCTGCCGAAGTTTGGGTTGCGGCCTCGGCCCGACGAGGTGGACGACTACATCGCGCTTTTCCGCTACATCGGCTACCTGCTCGCGACGCCGACGTCCTACTTCGAGACCGCCGAGCAGGCCAAACGGACCATGGAGAGTCTCTTCGTGCACGAGCTGCAGACGACCGAGACGTCGCGCACGGTGGCGTATAACTTCGTGAGATGCGTGGAGAACCTGCCATCCCCGTTCCACGTGTCGCGGCACTTCGTCGAGGCGGGCAGTCGGTGGATGAACGGGGATGAGCTTTGCGACGAACTGGAACTGGGTCACCCTGGTATACTCGCATATCTCGTCTTTGCAGGACAATGTGCTCTGGCGATTGGGCTGGCGTGGGCGCAACGCATGGTGCCGTATATGGATGAACTAATGATCAGCGTAAGCAGACCACTCCACCACTCTCCGTTTATTTGCACAATATTCGTGGCATACTGATTCTCCCAGTTTTTCCGAACCTACATGTACCGCGGCATCGTGCTCGGAAAATTCCGAACGCGCTTCGACTTCAAATACATCCCACAGCTGGACAAAAAGACAGGAAAGGAGGAGCACCACTACCATCAAGGGGTGGTTGTGGCAGCGAAATCGAAAAACAAAAACACCTCCAGCTGGCCTTCCGGAACCCGGGACTTCCTTTTCTTCCCTTCTCTATCTGTCCTGATGGACATGGGCCTGATCGAGGTTACCTTCCTGATGATTTTCTTGATCACTGGTAGTATCTTCGTCGGGGGTTTCATCGGGTGTATACTGTGGATATATAGTAGCGTTAGGATAATTATATAGATGTTATGGGTTTTTCATCAGAGACTTACTTAGTAACCATATCACCGTAAACCCTCTCCTCCGCTGTTTTCACAGACGACAATAGGGTTTGACATGATTATATAACACGGCCATAATTGGATTGGGACCCGGGCCGTACTTCAAAGTATATTTCACCCTCACCTCCACCTTCACCTTCCCTCCACATCGCATCGCGTCGTATCACCTCAACGAACACGACCACCAGAGAGAAGAAAGCGCCAAAAGCCCCTCTTACGCCTCGATTAAGTTATCCTGTTACGAAGTCGGCAACAACCCTAGAAGACGGGGTATACTGCGCATCTATATACAAATTCCTCATTTCAATACGGAACTCGAGGACTCGGCAATTCGCGCGCAGCAGGCCATCGAGAAATACACGCCGAAGGATTTACTCGCCTTCAAGACCTTGGCCCAAAATGGCTCAACATTTACACCCCCTTTCCTCGGCTATGATTAAGATCAGCAGGATATACGCTCAGGGCTCGTCCCTGGCGGCTTTATCACGTGTTTTGGCTGGGAGGTTGTCCCTGGACTACGTCTGGGTGACTACACCGAAAAGGCTACCACGTTTTGGACCTTGGATAAGGCTGAGCGAGATGAAATCCGCGTTGCCTTTCGGGATACTTTCCTGTGAGTTGAGTTACCCTAGATCTAAGTAATAGTAACTCGTCTGAAAGTGAAAGTACTAATGTAACTAACTAACTAATCTCGAAGGAAAATCCCCTCGATGGGCATCTGGCCCGATTGTGCCGCAGCAGATAATCTGGTTTGGAACTCGGAGACCAAGACTCTGTAAGTAATACTATAAATGGCTTATATTATGAGTGAGCTGACCGATACTTCTATAGCTTCTGGGTGGGGTTTCGAAATTGGGGTAGCATCAAGCCACAGGCCTGGAAAGACTTGTGGTTGCCCCGGTTCGATCTTGTCAAAGTGCCCGAAAATAATAACCTATGGACGTATCCCGATTGGGATGGCGATACTTCGGAGTGGAAGTTTTAGTTAGGTAGCTAGGTAGCTAGTATGTAATTCCAAATAAAGCTCTTCAGGTATATAAGTATATTCAAGATCCCTACAGCTGCCTGCTGTAAATTCTTCATTCAAAGTATCATTTTTGACATGGTCGTGCCTATAGAGCTTTCTCATGCAAATGATGCAATTGGATCTGGATATGTGCCGTAGGCAACGAATAGGTGTGTTGCGTGTCATTCCCGATTCTATATGGCTTGGCTTCCATTGCTTATCTATAATGTCATCTTCCAGCTGAGGCCTTCAGAAAGTCCCCTGTCTACTCACCCATAACCTTACCTTACCCTCTCTAGTCAGTCAGAAAAGCTGATTGGCTAAATCAGAAAATCCTCGGCGGGATTTCAGTCAGCGCAATCAAAATACAACTCTTCCTCATTCGCCACGCTGAGATGGTCGTTCTTTCGATAGCATCGATCAATATATGTATGTAATCCGAGTCAACAAGATAGGGAAAAAATGTAAGATGAAAAAAAAACATACAACAGTAGGGATTCGCTGGTGGTCACCCACCCAACTACTAACCTACCGGCGTGTGGCTTAAGTACGGCTGAGCGGACGGGAAGCCCTGTTTTCCACACCCTATGGTCGTATGTACTTAATCGTCAATGATGAAGATTTCTATTGCAATTTGCAGGCCCCAGTGGGCATGGCAAAGCATTGCTCCTGGAAAAGCGTCGGCACAATTTGATACTCTGAACTTTGCGCCAACTATATAGACTAAAGGGTAATTAGGGATTCCTTATCTCGATTCCTAATGACTAACCGCTTCTGCTGTAGGTAGAAATTACTGAGAATGAACGTCTCTAATTGGCTATGCAGTGTGTAAGGCTGTGAGTCAATAAGTATTCTCTCTATTCATTACGGGCTCAGCCAGAGCTCATAGAAGAGGTCTGGAATTTCCTATTGGGTGTTGAGTGCAAATAAACGAGGTTGAGTGGGGTTGATGCATGTCAGGTGAGAATACAAACATTGCTGGCTGCGGATGTGCTGTGCAGATCCCGCCCGTGAGGCTGAATGTAGTCGCGATATCTCCACCTCATTTCCCCCACCCATTTTATTTCTCTTGATTTGCATTTCAATCAGGTTCCTCCCGACGCCCTCACGTCAGACTTGCCTCTACAATACTTCCCAGTGAGTATGTCTAATCCAAAGGACTACACCGTCGGCTGGATCTCCGCCATAACTACAGAGTACATTGCCGCACAAGCTTTTTTTGACGAAAAGCACGAAGGACCCGAATTTGTGTCCTCCAATGACAACAACGATTACACATTAGGCAAAGTTGGCAAACATAATGTCGTCATCGCTGTCTTACCTAATGGGGAGTACGGCACATCCTCTGCAGCAAGCGTTGCAAGAGACATGTTGCACAGCTTTCCCAACGTCAGAATCGGTCTGATGGTCGGCATTGGCGGCGGTGCACCAAGTCGAAAGCATGATATCCG
>JAPDKU010000176.1:0-18879 GCA_027569715.1 Hamigera avellanea
GAACTGCGAGAAATCCCACTAGCACACTCTCAAAAAGGTCACCTGTGATGGTGTGGTCGAGTATAGCAATTGAGAATTGAAGACAGGCCTGGTCCAACTGGCCCTGAGCCTCCTTTTGCTGGACGTGCACGTCAGACGCTGTGGATGATGATGTACCTCCAGGCTGGGTGGACAGCCGGCAGGAGGTCGCAGACTGCTCTTGTTCCAGTGCCAGCAGTGTCCTTCCATGATGGACCATCTGGGCCAGCCACGTCGACTGGGCACGGGTTAAACGATGGCGGAGGCGCGCGGGATGATGCGGTTGTTCTGAGCGATATGCGAAGCAGACTAAGCGTTGCCAGACCCGGATATACCTATGGTAGGTGGTTTCCTTCAGATCAACAAGCAAGGGGCGGTCCTATGTCCGTGATCGGTAGAGGATGCTGTTGATGCGGATCAGGTCAAAGTCATTAATCTTCTTCCCACGGACGGAATTGCAGGCCGTAGCTACTAGACGCTGTATGCCGTCCGCCCAGGTGGCCAGTAAGGGCTCCGTAGTCGGTTCAGGTAAGGAACTCAGCTGAGCAATGACTGTAAAGTCATGGCCCTGGACATACCGCGGCCACTGGGTCAGGTCCAACCAGGGGCACACCTCAGTGGCACTTTGACGCGCGGGGATCGTGTCGCGGGCACGCTGGACAACGGCCTGACGGTGCTGGAGATCCTGCAGGACATGTGCCCGTGTGAACTCTGACTCTGACACTAGATGGATGGGGCGCGGCCGTCCGCCCATCAAGTTATCTACAGGCGGATCCACAGCAAAGAAGCTGCTTCCAATGTTCGAACAGAAAAAGCGCTGGCAAGAGACGCGTCGCCATTGCGGGGGGGAGCGGCCTCGGGGTCGGCGTCCTTTTTGACAGGTTCCTGGAGAGACATGGGTCTTGGAGTAATGGCTGGCCATTACGCTTACTTTCCGTGCGACATATGGGCACCCTGGGCAGCCCAGTCCCTGAAAGACTGTCAGGCCTGTAATTGGTGGTCCATCGGTTGGTGGAACAGGGCATGGTTCCTTGCGCGGATCTAACCAGGGGCGCAGGAGCATCTGGTGCAAAGCAGCTTGTCTGAGGGAGCTGGTACTTGCAGTCGGATGACCCTCGTGTGTTCTCCTCAGGTGTGTGACCAGATGTGCGGGGGGAACTGCGTATCCGCATTGAATGCAAATCCACAGTCGGTATGTGGAATTATAGCAGAATAAGTCCATTATTACAGTGGACTGGGATAGAAATTAGAGACTAGTCAAGCATTGCAAGAGGAACAGAGGCGCAGGGCGAAGCTGAGATCATTTAATGTTCAGAAGGTTGGAGGTTTGATCTGGCGATGGACATCTACAGACGCGCGTGAGCATAACCGCGACGCGGTCATATTTACTTTTACTCTCCTTTTTTTCTTTTTTATTTTTCTTCTTTTTAATAGACAATGATATGGCGACGCACCGGGGGCCGGGGACACGGACGAATGAAGGAGGGCAAAAAGCGAACGCGGGTCGGTTCGCGGACGGCCTATTAGGTTCAGAATATCTCGAGCAGTACCAACGGGACTTTCATGCATATTATGCAAAGCATTATCAACACCTTGAGGAGCAGGGTGTGGAAATCAGCAATACTCCTAAGAACCTTTCACTGCCTGGCCTAGCAACAATTGGACGGCCAGCTTTTCCACAAACCATGGGGGGTCAAAAGCATACAGTGTCTGAGGCTGTACGGTATCTTGAGCAGCCAGGTATGAACTTTTTCCGTCAACCTGACCCACTAAAATGCTGGAAAGAACTGGAGACAGAGTTCCCTATTCTTGCCTTAATGGCAAGGGATATCCTCTCTATTCCTGCATCAGGCGTTGGTGTGGAGAGGCTGTTTAATGTGGGCCGAGACGTCTGTCATTATCGGCGTAATCGGTTGAATGGTGATACTATTCAGATGATTATGCTGATTAAGTACTTTGAGCGAATTGGGATCTCACTTACTGATGGTACAGGATCAGTTTCATCATTAAGCCGACAGGTTGAGCGAGATCATGAGAGAGAACGCTCACTATCTCTACCTCCAGATGAACAGGCTGGCAATGAAGAAAGTGATGATCTTGAATGGGAAGAGGAATCATCTGTTGATCTTGACACCAGTGAGGATGATGATCTTCCCGATATGTCTGTTCAGATAGCTTAACTGTTTTAATAGTCTAAGCCTCTGGAAGTGTATATCTCCTCTCTATAATCTAGTTCTGTTGTAGATATTGGCTTTTATAGTTGCCATATATAGTGTTTGCGACAATAATCTGGCTATTATCCATACATTCTATCAAGAATTCTTTTCTGCCGGTTCCTGTAATAAAAAGCTGTTCCGTACAGTAACGTTTTTACTTATTGTCATGCAGTGATATAGTCGGGTCAGTAGGGTCGGGTCAGGGTCGGGTCAGGGTCAGTCATGTCGACCCTACCTTACGGGTCGGGTCAGGCCTCTCGACCCTGACCCGTAGGTAGGGTCAGGCCTTTCGACCCTGACCCGACCCATCTGACCCGACCCGACCCTAACTCGCGGGTTTGGGCCCTAACCCGCGGCCACCCTACTCATCCCTCCCTCGAGTTCAATGCCACAGGATAATCGACAGTCTCAATATCACCTGGAAACGACAGCTCTGCCGACTTGCGCACCGCATCCACAATCTCCATGACTCGCAGGGTCAATTTCCAGGGCATCACGTCGCTCTGGAGTAGGCCATCGCGAATACACCGGGCGGCTTCATCAGCCTCATAGCACAACCCGTGCGCGCCTCCTGGGATCCGGCAAGGGTATTCTTGAGCCACGCCCCGATTACCGAATCCCGGTTTACGGGTGACGAGTCGACACTTGGAGGGATGCCACGGCCAACCATATATCTGGATCTCTCCCAGGTCACCTTGAATGCGAACGGCAGGACTCTCTCCGTCGGCATCGGTTGTGGCGCGCAGACTGGCGCTGGCAACCGCGTGAATAGGAGGTGCTTGGGGAGCTTCGCCGTCGAACTGCATCAGGATGGTGCCCGTCTCGTCGACTTCGTAAGGCTCGAATGGTGCGACGAGAGCGAAGAGGGCTGTCGGCTTCGGACTTTGCAGCGTATGCAACGCCTGGAAGATCCAGTGGATGGAGGACACTCCGACTGCGTCATGGTTATGTCTGCAGGAAAGGAACGAGGGAACGACAGAACGAGGACGTACGGTCTAATAAAGCACCACCTGCCAGTTCCTTCTTGACACGACGGTCTTCAGGAGGCAGATCGTCCACCGGATGCATCCCCAGGCCGTTGTCAGCAAAGATCCAGGTAATATGTCCGATCACACCATCTTGAATCAGTCGCCGAACCTGTGTACCCACCGGCAGGAATGGCGTCGAGATGCCCTCCATGAGAAACAGTTTCTTCCTTTCGGCAGTATCGAACAGTTTCCTGGCTTGGTGTGCATTCACGGTGAAGGTCTTTGCGCAGAGCACATGCTTGCCGCCTTCGAGGGCAAGCATCGCATTCTGGAAATGATGCGAAATGCGGCGTTACAATGTAGACGATGTCGATGTCCGGGTCTTGGACGAGGGATTGGTAGTCCCCGTAGGCACGACAGTCGGATGGAGCATTGACCTGGGCAAGGAATGTACGAGCGGTTTCCTCGCCGCGAGACGATGCGACGCCAACGAGGTTATGTTTGACATCCGTTACTTGTCTGATCACCGGGTCGATGAGGAGATCGACTGCGAAGTCTATCAACTGAGGATTAGTCTTCATCACCTGGAAAGAGAGATTTGGTCACGGCACTTTCTGCGATTCGGCCGGTGGCTTCAAAGTCATTAGTTTGGTCGACGGTCATATGGACAGGAAGAGACATACCTAGAATTCCCCATCGCAAGCAGTATGGATTCGCCATTATACTTGGTTAGATTCAAACAAACAGGTCTCTAGACAAAACACTTGCACCGGGTTCTTGGTCTAAATACTATCGGCGAGTCCTCGTGAAGACTGGCCGTGACCACCACCTGGCTGGGCCCATGTCAAATGCAGACCGATCACATCTCTCCAGCGTGTCAGGGATTTCGTTACGCAGTACAGGCTCGTATCGCGAGGCGGATTTCCAACTGGACTTGGGCAGTTGCGTATCCAGCCTACAAGATTATTTGTAATTGAGTGAAAACCTTGCGAAGCTTCACCCAGTTCTTTCGCCAACATCTGCAAATTCTAGTTAAGACTACATGTTGGTGCCAGCCCCCTATTTAGTCAGCTCCTATAGGGTATAGCCCTTTACTAGTTCCCACAGCCTCCTTTTCTCTACTACCCATGGGGAGAGACATAGCTAGCATCATCCATTATCATTCCATGCATCGATGATTCCATGATCCCACAGTCATCACTACATATCCGATGTTCCATCAAACACGGGACCTGCCAAGGCCGAATACAGGCCGAATATGGCATAGCGGCCGCCACATGGAAGAAGCCGGGTAGCATGCCAAGGTCTTGGCATCCGCTCCCCCTGATAACAATCAATGAAACACGCGGAAACTGGCGCGTGGCAAGAGATTTGACGATGGAAAACCACTGAGGGATCTTAAAAACACCCTTGATCCCCTCCTGGCTTTGGTATTTGTGTATCCCAGTCTACAATGTTGTTCCGGAGGCTGTTCTCGTCGGCTTTGCTGGGCTTCGCGCTCGCTGGAGCGACCTCCGGAGAGGATGTCTTGATCAGCAAGCGAGCGTTGCAGAAGCGGTTTATTGACCAGGATGGAAACTACAATATTTCCTTTTATCATATCAACGATGTGCACGCACACCTGGATGAGTTCAGCTCTTCGGGAACCGACTGTACGAACCCCACGCGAGGCTGCTATGGCGGTTATGCCCGCGTCAAGCACGTTCTCGACGAGACCCGACCCGATCAACGTGACAACCTGCTACTCAACGTGGGTGATGAGTTCCAGGGCACGCTGTTCTACAGCTACTACGGCGGCGAGAAGATCGCCGAAACCCTCAACCAGATGGGCTTTGATGCCATGACCCTTGGAAACCACGAGTTCGACGGCGGCGACGACAAGCTGGGGGCCTTCTTGCAGAACCTGATCTTCCCCATCGTGTTGGCCAATATCGTTTCCGATCACCAGTCCTCAACAAGACCATCAAACCCTTCCACATCTTCGAGCAGTACCAGCTCGCCGTGATTGGCGTGACCACCGAGACCACTGCCTCCATTTCCTCGCTGGGGGAGGGAACCATCTTCACGGATGCCGTTGCAGCCGTCCAGAACACCGTCGATCTGATCCGATCCACCACCACATCGACGCGGGCAACATCACGCGCGGGGAAGTCCTGACGGCGTTTCCCTTTGGCAACGCCGTCATCAAGCTGACCTTTACCAGCCAACAACTATAAGACATCCTCGAAGGAATCGTGAGCGGCGTCAGCCAGACGAACGGTCGCGCCGTCACCTCATTCCTGCAGGTCAGCCGCAACATCGCGATCGAGTACAATCCGGAGAACGCCAGCGGCAGCAAGCTGGTAGCCGTGACCATCGGGGAGGCGCTGCTGGACCTTACGGCGAACTACCAAGTCGTGACGCTGGACTTCCTGGCCGGTGGCGGCGACAACTTCTTCGAGCCGCAGTCGGACTTCATTCCGCTGGACCTGCAGGACGAAGTGCTGGCGCAGTACATCCAGGCGCAGACCCCGATCGACATCGCCTTGGGGCAGCGCATCCACGTCGTGAATGGGACGGTTTCTCCCACGAGTAGCATTCCGGCCGGTCCCAGTCCCACCGCGACTCCCACTTCTACTCCTGCGCCGACCGCTACGGGGGAGCAGGGAAAGGGGAAATGGAGGGGAAACCTGAACGACAAATTGGAAGAATTGCAAGACAAATGGGAAGAAAAGTGGGAAGACAAATTGAAAGGTAAATGGAGAGGGGCAGTCGATCATCTCTAAGCTGTCTGACTGCATCTGCATGACCTTGTTTCTATGTGTATATAGTCGAAAAGATAGACATGCACTATCGATATAGTAGTTAAGTGAGGTCTTGACCTAGATCCATCTTAACGTCATCTCCGACTAAACATGCATACTGCGCTTCTCCTGCATCTCCCTGAACGAGCGAATCGGAGTCCATTCAATGCTGTGTCTCGCAAGCGGTGTACCAGGAGTCAACGGATATCGAAATTGCCGGTGTTGATGGGGATGCGATGTTTGAGTCGATTCGGCTGACGCCGTGGGGATTGAGTTGGTGTCATTTATTAAGATGCATATATTCGGACCGTAAGTTATATGGTTAGCTTCAGGCAGCATTAGGCAGCATTAGGCAGCCATCCAAGCCGTGCCAAGATTGGAAATCTTACAGGTGAGGTGAGATAAGATCGGGTTCCCTATTTATTCTTCTTCTTTCAACGTATCTTCCATATACTCCGTACAACAACGCAATGACTTTCGACCAATTACCCTTGGATATCCTCCTCCGGATCATCCAGTTCATCCCGTCCAGCCGGGATATTGCAGCTCTGTCGGCCCAATGCCCCGTCCTACACGACCTATGCGACCTGCCGACGCGACGCAAGTATCGTCGCGTGCGTCTGTCCAGCGATGAGAACCACGAAAGAGCCTTCCACATGTTACTCTCCATTCTGCGACGCCCTCGCCTGGGAACTTACGTGCGCCATCTGGAAATCGACCGACCACCCCCGGCGCATCGCGCATACCTGGCACGACCGTACCAGAGATGCCTCGAACCGGATGATCTCCGGCGGCTGCGCGCTGCCACGAGAAGAGCGGGATTTGTCGACGAGCGAGAGGAGTACGTGATGAACATGCTCATGCAGGACGATCCACTGGATGCGAGTGAATTCAATCTGGATCGGTACTCCTCCTTGTAATTTCATTACGTGTTCCATACTGAATCCAGGAAACAGCGCAAAGGACATGCGACGCTGCTTCATGTCTCAAGCCGTCGCGGCACTCTTGATTGCAGTCTGTCCGAATATCGAGTCATTGGCAATGAGCCCGACATTCTTCAACTTCACGGGATTCTATATTCCCGCACTCCTGGAGCGGTGGAACACCACGCTGGTCGACTTCCCTCTGGACACGCTGCTGCGCCGCACCAACGCGGATCCCACCGCGTCGCCATTCCTACTGAACCTGCAGACCATTAAATTCATTAATAACGTCGAGAGCGTGTGGGCCGACGAGAGGTACTACCAGGACTTCGATCTGCTGGGCTGCATGGCTCTGTGCCACCGACTGCCCTCGATCGAAACCATGAGCGTGGAGATCATGACGCAGGACGAGAACGGCAAAGACGGATTCGAGCCGAATTCCTCCAACGTCAGCCGCATCCGCATCCACCATTCCAATGTGGACACCATGTACCTGGCCACGGTGCTCTGCTCGTGCAAAACCCTAAGGGAATTCCGCTACTCGATCGGCGGACGCGGATCGAGGGATGGGTCCTTTGCCAGGTTCAACTCCAAGATCTTCATCAAGACGATCCTCGGCCACAAGGACACGCTGGAGATCCTCGACATTGACGCCGAAGCGGAGATGCACGAACTTACCGATGACTGGCGGTCAGAGGAGGCGGACCCTGTCAGCGACGACGAACCGGAGGCCGAGGACTCGTGGACAGGCGCGCCGCCTGTCTCGCTCTGGCGCCAGAGCGGTTCGCTGCGGGATTTCGCAGCCATGAGGCGGTTGAGCGTTGGGGTGTACTTTCTATTCTACTTCGCAATGGGGGTGAACATGCCAGACGGGGAAGAGAAAGGATTCTCGCTGATCGACAGGCTGCCACCGGACTTGGAGTATCTCTGTATCCGGGGGTACAAGACGGGGGAGAAGGAAATACACGACCGGCAACTGGCGGCGTTGAAGGCCGAGATGGGCACGAAGCGGCCGCTGTTGAAGCAGGTCGAAGGGATTCACGAGTGCATTCCCAACGCCGAGACGGTGCAGGAGCCGGATGATAATGAGCTGTTGTTGTTTATTGAAGAGCCGGAGGAATGGTCGGATTATGAGTTCTGTTAACAACCTAACCCAGCCAATATAGTGGGATTGGTTCGGAATTCCCTAAACCCTAAGATGCAGACGTCACGTTGATGCTCCGGCCTCATTCGTCCTCTTCAGTCCGACTTTTCTTTCTATCCGATTTACATATCAACCTCCCACTCATGGAACTCAATGTCCCCTAATATCATCTCTACCATGCAAACCAACGGCTCGACCCTGCGCATCCTCTCCGGCACCCCCACCGTGCCGATTGTGAACGAACACGTCGGGACGCCCATCTTCCGCCATGAATGGCACGATCACGACGCGTACGTCGTCAACCTACTCAAGAATCTCGAGGAACGTACCGTCTTTGGCCTGGCGCTGGTAGCGCTGGTGGTGATGCTCTCGCTGGCGGCGGGGGCGACGGTGATGCGCATCCGCCTGGCACGGCGCGCGAGGAGGGAGGCGTCGTCACCGATGGTCAAGGTATCGAAGAATGTATAGTTTAGTCGAGGGTCATCTGGATATTCTAGAGTGGAATGGGAAGGCTGCTGTGTTGAAATGGTTACATAGTACCAAATACAAGCCACGACAATCCATGAGATATACTGATCGCCATACTGATTCCCGATCCGCTATCACCGTTGATCCCGTGTCGATCATTCTTGATATCTTCTGTTGCCTTCTTTTTGCTTCTCTTCTTATCATCATCTTGTTCATACACATCGTTGTTGCACACACGTCCTTGGGCTTCATTCATGTACGTACACAGCAATGACTCGGTTGTTTTCCAGTCTGATATGATATGATGATCGGTCCCGTGTGGGTGATTCTTACTCGTCCTCAGGTAGGGAATGAGCTTGGAAGTTTGAATCAGTTCAGCGACAAGCACCCCACGAGCCATACTTTCCACAATTGTGGCTACCGAAACCAACAGTGGAGGTCAATTGCGTCTCAATTCATTGGATTGGCGATCACAAACCGTGAGTTGTCACATTCTCCACCGAGCTAAAACGTGCTCCACCGGACAGTGAGTGATGCCCGAGTGGGGACACTCTCTGTATCCTCGAAACTCGAGGAGAAAGTGATAAAAGGGAGTCATCCCTATTCGATTCCATCTCCCTGTCCCTCTTGTAAAGCACCATCAACATGTCCTTGCACGAGAGCGCCCACTCCATCCGCATCGAGGACAACCACATCCTCAAGGCCATCCTCATAGCTGTGGACGGCACCGAGAGGCCCTCCGAGTTCGACCTGGACACCGTCCTTGGAAACACCGACGGTGAGCCCAGCTCCTTTATTACCAAGGATCCATTCCCGCTAATCATCCGCAAAGGAGTCATCCACTGGGACGGCCAGGATTTCTCGCACAGCGCCGAGAGGGTTACCTTCCAGCTCGAGGGAGACGACCAAGTCCCCGTGTTGCGCGCCTTTCTACGCTCCATCGACGGCGAGGAGTTTGCTCGCGACGTCAACCTGGCCGAGCGTATCGAGAACATCGATGGCCAACTTTCTTACGTGAGATAGGGGTAATATTGGGGAAATGTCATTTGTAAATAGGACGGACAATAACACAGACCAGCCATCTCGTGTTTACTGGATTATCCCATACACTGCTTTAGAATGGTGTTCGACCAAATCCCGAATGGCAAATGGCATTTGCTGAAGCATTGTGTTTCAGGAAAATAAGCAACCGAACCAGAATGTAACCTTAATATTATTCCCACCAATACAGAGGAGAATTGATTCTTGGCATGCGCATTATTTATTCTCAACTCAGCGCTAAACAGTGACTGCTGCCTCGACCGTTACATCGCCGGCTATTGTTGTGAGGAGTTGATTATTAACATATGTCAAGGACAAAATACTGCAGATCCGTCGGGTATAAAAGCCCCTCATGATGGGAACAACCAGATATTCCGCAAGAGCAAGCTACTCCATCTTCCTCTTCTTGACCCTACGGTCCCATAAAAATGTTCGCCAAACCTGCCGCACTACTCCTGGCGCTCAGCCTGACAGTCCAGGCGACGCAAATCTTCCACAACACGGGCACGCTCTCGGGCTGGGACGGCACGAACAAAGAACACCAGGGCAGCGTGCAACAGGTCAGCAACGTGGCCTACGAGGGCTCTACGGCTTTAAAAATGACCCAAATCTACGACCCCAGCTACACGGGCCGCTACCACAGCGAGGTGGTCAAGGACAACGTGTACCGACTCGGGGACAGTGGATTCTACGGATTCGCGTTCCGGCTGCAGGAGAACTGGGAGTTCGCGCCGGCGCAATCATACAACCTGGCGCAGTTCATCGCCGACTTCGGGGACACGGGGTGTGACGACTGGATGCCGTCGAGCATGGTGTGGCTGGTGGGCAACCAGCTGTACTCGCGGGTGAAGCAGGGAAGTATCTGTGCGCAGCGGATTCAGACGTTTGCGAACCTGGCCACCGTCTCGGCGGGCCAGTGGCACAAGGTGGTGATTCAGGCGAGCTGGAAGACGGACGGCACGGGGTTTTATAAGCTGTGGTTCGACGGGGTGAAGGTGCTGGAGAAATATAACCTCGACACGACGATTGATGACGGCCGGGAGTTCCAGTTCCGCGTGGGCTTGTATGCGAATGGGTGGCATGACGACGGTGGCATGAAGGGCACGCAGGGCACGAGGCAGGTGTGGTACGACGAGATTGCGGCGGGGACGACATTTGCGGATGCGGATCCAGATCAGTGGTAGATATGTATATATATAGTACACGTGGATACTATTGCGTGTGCGAGGTGGATGGAGAACCTTTCCAAGGAAATATAACCCGCTATCTTCCAGTAGAGAGTTATAGTCTCTTCTCCTGTCCAGTGTCTATTATCTTATATAGAAGATGGTATGGTCAACTAGTAGTGATGATGAAGCAAGGTATATGTATATACAGAAGAAGATCAGAAAACTCTGCCACGCTAAGCCTAATCAAGAGGCTACGGGCACCGCCTCCAACAATTGTCAAATGTCCCCCTTTGATAGAGAGTTACTTCTACCAGGAATACATGATGCTCCAGAAAGTATGGTCTTTCTTAAATAGGCCATCTGTGTCCTTTCAGGTCCTCTCTGACCTCCATCTGGAGATCAACCGACAGTATGTATCTTATGAAATCCCAATCTGCGCCAAACGTCTCATCCTGGCGGGTGATGTTGGGCGCCTGGCGGACTATGACGACTATCGGGATTTCTTACGAAAACAGACAGACCGGTTCGAATTGGTGCTTCTCGTTCTCGGAAATCATGAATTCTACAATGGGTCTTTTGCGGCGGGACTGGAAAAGGCTACACAACTCGAACGTGAACCCTTGTTGAATGGACGGCTCATCGTGCTTCATCGGAAACGATATGATGTCCCAGGGTCTTCTGACACGATTCTGGGTTGCACGCTTTGGTCCAAAGTTCCCCGCGAATCAACGGACATCGTCCAGTCGAAGATCAATGATTTCCAAAAGATTCAAGGCTGGACGGTCGATGACAATAATGCAACTCACGACTCCGATCTCGCCTGGTTACTGAAAGAGATCCAGTCGATACAGACTCAAAAACGGTCTATTCTGGTTGTGACGCACCATGCTCCTTCACTCCAGAGGACATCCAGCCCACAACACGCACAGAACCCTTGGAGGTTCGCTTTTAGGACTGATATTCTATCGCAAACATCGGATGGGGTCAAAGTCTGGGTATTCGGTCACACACACCATACCACTGATTTCAAGGAGGGGGAAGTAAGGGTTGTGAGTAACCAACGAGGATATGTGCTACATTGGAGTAATTCGAATACAAAGGATAGATTTGACGCGAGGAAGGTTATATGTACGTCATGATCTATATGTACATTTCGCTTTATCTATAGGTGGTAAGTCTACAGAAAGGTATAAACCAGGTAAAGTGCTATCATTCCCTCAAGCTGGTCAGGTTGTCTCTATTCTACCATTGCAATATCCCCAATACATTTGACAAATTTGCAATCAAGCCCAGACCAAGAAGCCCCTATCAGGTTTATAGACAACGGGTCTTAATAATGCAGATGTGTTCCGTCGGTATCGTGATGATGCGCGGTGTCTGTCGTGCCGTAGCCGGTGGTATCATAACCAGTCGTCCCGTAGCCAGTGGTGCCTGTAGTGCCAGTGGTGCCATAACCAGTTGTTCCATAGCCAGTGTTATCTGTCGTTCCATAGCCAGTGTTATCTGTCGGTCCATAGCCAGTGTTATCTGTTGTCCCCCCATATCCGGTGTTATCGGTTGTTCCCGCATAGCGACTGGTGTCGCCCGTATGATGGTGGTGATCCATTTTGCTGGTGTTTCACGTGGAAATTGAAATAGAAAAGGGGGTTTAAGAAAAGGTGTTTAAAAGCGATGTTTTCCTCTGATTCGTTTACTCTGTTTGAATCTGGAAAGAAAGAAGCCATAAAACCCCAAATCTTCAAGGTTATATTGTACCTTGTGGCGTTGGTACTTTTGTATACGATGTCCGGTTGACATCATTCGAAGGCAGAAGATATATCTCACGTGGCGGGATAAATAGAATAATTTTGAGCTCATACTTTTATTATTTGCCATGCGGCACATGGTTTGTGTCGGCTTGTTGCTCCGGTTAGGGCAAATTGTAGATGGTTCGACTAGTTTCATCCCGTAAGGGACATTTGGCTGGCGATATATGTTGCCTCTACGATGAATCCAACGACCGTTGATGTTGCGGCCTGAATCATATGGCCTGTAACCGGATTATCTACCAGCTAGATGACTTAAGAATAGGTCCTTCGAGCTAATAAAGTGATACGGTGAACGCACATCGGCAACGATTTCTGTTTTAGAATTTCTATACAATGTAAATAGACAGCAGACCGGTGGTCTTAAACTATGGCAGTAAAAGTGGATAAATGCAAAACCTACTTCCGATATCGGCCCTCGCGATGAGTCAGTCTAAGCTTTAGCTTCATCAAGATAAACCCCGCCTTGATCTACCCAAATTATCATTATTCCCTCAATTGGACCATGACCAAAAACCCACCCAACATCCTCCTCTTCGGCGCCGGCAGCGTCGGCGCCATCTACCTGTACCAACTGCAGCGCGCAGGATGTACCGTGACGGCGGTATGCCGGTCCAACTACGCAGTGGTGCAAGAACGCGGCTTCACGCTGCTAAGCGCACGCTTCGGCAACGTCACCTACAAGCCCGACCACACGGTACGTTCGATAGCCGAATGCCCGCCTGACGCCGTCTACGACTACATCCTAGTCACGACGAAATCATTCCCAGGGTCCCGCCCTTCCCTACCGGAGATGCTCCGACCCGTGGTCGCGGGCCGACCGAACACGGTGATCGTGCAGGCGCAGAACGGCATCGGGATCGAGGAGGAAGTACACGCGGCGTTCCCGGGGAACCCGCTGCTCAGCGGGGTGATCTACCTTCCCACGAGGCAGACGTCGGCGGGCACGATCGAGCACCCGGAGATGCTCGACCTGCTGGAACTGGGCACGTACCCGACCCAGGCGCCGGAATCCCACGTTGACGCGGCGCACGCATTCGTCTCGCTGATGACCCGCGGCGGCGGCGAAGCGAAAGTGCTGGCGGATATCCAGGCGGCGCGGTGGGAGAAGCTGGTGATGAACGCAGCGTGGAATCCGATCTGCGCGTTGAGCCTGTGCACGGACGGGGACTTTTTGCTGAGCTCGGAATTTGCCGAGGAGCTGGTGTGGGGGGTGATGATGGAGATCGTGACGTTGGCGCGCGCCAAGGGGGTGGCTGGGGTGGACGAGACGGCGGCGCGGGCCAAGCTGGCGATTGCGCAGCGGAGGGCGGAAGCACGTACGGGGCGGGAAGTCAGTATGTTGCAGGATGTTAAGAAAGGAAGACCGTTCGAGGTGGAGGCAATTATCGGTAATGCGGTGAGGATGGGCAGACAGTGCGGGGTGCTCTTGCCAAGGTTGGAGACTCTGTATGCCTTGGCGAGGGGAAGGTACGAAGCTTTGGGAAGGAGCGAGTCCGTAGTACGGAGTAGTGCGGAGTACCTCTTAGGTTAGTCTCCGCATGGACATGCCTGTTTGGGAATCCATAGATAGTGGTTCCTTACACATGGCAGTTCCACATTCCACAATATTATTGGTACACTCGGTAGCCGCGGGAGCCGATTTGATCGGTAGTATACAGCGTAGTATACATAGTAGAGATAAATATTCAGCTGATTATAATGAGGATCTTTATCTCGATCTCGCATAAAACTTCCTATTCTTTCAGTATCCTCTCATACAAACCAAATATTTAAGTAACTCAGTTCATCGACATGTTTACACTTTTCAACCCTTCATTCAACGCTCTTCAGGCCATATCATATAGACTCGTAAGTCACACTAACAGAACTCACCACAGGAACATTACTGATAAACATAGACATCTTCCATATCAACCATGGCTGAGCAATACATCTATCCCCTGCTGGTGATTGCGTTTGGCCTGATGTACTCGGTGAACCAGTGGTCGGGAGACGACGGACCGCCAGTGGTCGGGAGACGACGGACCGCCGGGTTTCAAGTACTTCAAATATGCCCTACGGTTTCTGCCGGATATCTACGAGGAGGGCTCGATCTTTTTCGTGGAGGTTCTGTGCTATGTGGCCTACTACATGCAGAACCTGAACAGGCGCGATGCAGCGTTTCTCTACGTATGTCTGGGCTTGTCCGTGTCGCTTACAACCGAGTTGCTGATGCGGACCACAGATTGGCTTGGCCCTTCGCATGGCCATTTCATTAGGTTTACACCAGGAGGTTTCCGATCCGGAGATTGGCGAGCTCGATCGAGATCGTCGACGACGCGCATGGTGGTCCGTCTACAGCCTGGATCGACTGCTCTCGGTCAAATCCGGCAATCCCATCACCATCCAAGATGAAGACATTGGCACCTTGTACCCCGTGTCGGCCGTACGTCTCTCGACACACCGTCATCAGCACTCCCAGACTAACCAGCCACAGTTCGAATCATCCACCGATCAATGGCCATCCGTAGTCCTGGTCCACTATACCAAGCTATCCCGCATCTTGGGGAGGATTGGCGAAGGTAGTTTCCATCTCCATGACCAACTAACTTAGCAACTAACTTTTGATGTCTACAGAAATCTACCGCAAAAAGCCCCGATCGGGCACCAACCTGCTCGCCTCCGTCCAAGGCATCACCAACTCCCTCTCCGAGTGGCTGCGTCAACTTCCCGACCGGCTGCGAATGGATTTTACCTGCGTCGATACGCAGATCAACCGCGAGTCGGTCTCGATATTCCTCCACTTCTACTCGTGCATCAACATGACCGTGCGACCGTTAGTCTTCAACGTCATCCAACGACGCCTGGAAGCCGAAGCTCAAGGCTCGGCCACGGAGGATTGGAAGGAAGGGTTCTCGCAGAACACCGTGGCGGTGATTGATAGCTGCATCACCGCCGCTCGCGCGACCATCTTCATCATGAATGCTGCGGCGAAGCAGAACCTCGTTGGTGAGTCCCACCCTCCCCCTCCAATATATATATATATACACTATACCCACCCCGAACTTGGGACGGTGAGATACCGTTTTGGTTCGGGAAAGGGAGCAAGGCCGCTTTCCTCAGTCACCTGACGGAGCGACCAGGGGAGCCGTAGGGAGTCGAAGGGAGGCAACAGGGAGCCCGAGGGAGAAGAAGGGTGACTCATGGCAGTTATTGGTGCACGCCTGTGCGGGATTACCATCCTGGCATAAATTACGTTCAGTGTTGGTATCACCAGCTAGGTACTGTGTACACAGTTAAGTGGACAGTGTGTATGCTCGTAAAGCAAAAGTCAATTGATTCATGTAGATAGATGTAGATGTTCAGTCTAGTTGGAAAACACCCCTGGATCCCACACGCCGGCCCTCGGCGGTCACAACACCGGAGCCGCAGCCCAGCGCAAGAATGCGTACACCAAGCAAGGGATGTTATCCATCAGTCAGCGGACTCACGTGGAGTGAGGCTCATAGGCCAAGTAGTGGCCCACATAGCCCGAATGGATCAAAATCAAATCAAATCAAATGTTATCCATCAGTCGCTAGCAGTAAGTCACCGCTAGTTTGTTCTGACAGGAGGATATGTCCCGACATTCAGTAAAAGTTTCCCTTATTATTTAATATGTCTCACTATACGGAGTACTCCGTACTGACTGCAACGTCGACCCCTACCTTTCCACGGAGTATAGACGGGGGACTGGAGCTATAATAGGCTCTATACGGCTCTAATTAATTATCCTTCTAATAATCTGAGGCGACACTGAGACGAGGCTGCCTACCCCTCACTTCTCGGAAACTCCTTGTTTGAATATAACCGTTGCACTTCCTCCTCTTCCAGTCCATCGTAAGGTTTTCGTCCGACAAGTATTTCGTAGATGGTTGAACCCAGAGCACTTCCTGTCTCTACCGCTTGATGAACGTTTGCAATTCCTTCCTTGGCTGTTGGAAGGCGCACTACCACGTTGCATGCCTAGATCTGATCTGTTGACGTCCGGGGACAGAGATGTGCTGTCAGCGAGTCGCTTGACTCGCCCACTTGATTGTAGTGATCCTCATGGGAGCTCCAGGAAGGGTATGCCATGGTCCTCTGAAGAAGTGGACCTTCTCCTGAAGCTAAGAAGGGACGAGAGACGACCTTGGTCGGAGGTGACAAGGTTATTTTCAGACCAATTTCCAGGCCGAAACCAGGGCTCAATTCAAGTATACTGGAGTTCGACCCTCAAGAATAGGGCAGATTAACGCTCCACGAGGTCGCGCTAAATAAATGTCGTGATTATGTTTCGGCAACGCTCTCACAAGGGTCAACAAGTGCATCTCATTGACTACAGATCCCCCACCATCCCATATTAAACGGAAATGGAGAACTGTGAAGGATAGTCCCGAGTGGAAAGACAAGCCATATCACTCCGAAGCTCCACATGACAAGAGCGATGAAGATGCCGAGGACGTATGCTAGACTCCCAGCGAGGGGATCCAGCACGTTCCCTTCTTGGAGAAGATCTCGGGTCACTTTTCCCAGATACATGATACTAAGTAAGCCATGTCAGTTTCTGAGTTCAATGAAGTGTATGATATGATATGATATGAGGAAGACAAACGTACGTATCCCCCCAAAACCCAGCGGACCAAGAGGCAAGAAGCAGCTAATGATCATCTCCCTCGGCGGCAACTTATGCACCGCCAGACGTTGGTAATAGATGACAAGAACCGCCATGGCCAGAGGCATGCCCATTCCCCAGAGGATATACGAGACCAGAACGGTGCCGAGTGCTTGTTGGCTATGTGATAGAATCCCCGCGACCTCTGCGCCGGCTCCTGCCGCGACGATTGTGGCCGCGATGGGTAGGAGCTGGATCGCAGTGATTCGGTCGAGGGAAGTGATGAGACTTTGGGATATACTTGTTCCAAGTCAGCAGATATGTATCACACAACGAAGTGAGTCAGGGCAACATACAGGATAAACGATAGCGAGACAGTAACTGACGCAGCGGCAGTAGCATCCACGATCCACAACACCCACGCAACCGTCTTCGCCTAATCTCCCCACACAGGCACACAGACAAACACCCACATCTCGATGATCGTGGCAAATCCCATGGGAGCAATAGCCAAGAAGAGCGAATTAACTGGATCTCGAATCATGACTTCCCAGATTTCGGGGTAGAGGGCATACCGAAGAACCGAGGTAAGGAGTGCGAGGGCGAAAATAGTGACATTCAGAATGAAGAAGATGATAGATAGATAATACAACCAGACACTCTTGAAGGGGATGGAGAAGAGGAGAACCGACACGATACCGGTGCCCATTGTTACGGAGAACCATCTGTGCTTGTTAGATCGTGAATAGAATAGAATATATTTTATAGAAGACTATACTTACGATGGACTGAAGTTTCTGACGACCCGTCGCCAACCAACTTCGTGTTTGGTCATGGTCTTGTTCAGGTCTTGAACTGTCATTCTGTTTGTAATTTGCATAAATGTGCAGAATATGATGTATAGAATAGACAACAGAAGATATGAAGATATTGTTGTATACCAAAGAGTTGTGGTTGTTCGGCCGAGAGAAATGATTCCGTCCGAGGGACGTATATAAAACTTCACTCAACACTCTACCAACTCCACCAACTCCACCACTTCTATATAAATCCCTTCTTTTCAATATCTAATACATACGACCATAGGGTGTGGAAAACAGGGCTTCCCGTCCGCTCAGCCGTACTTAAGCCACACGCCGGTAGGTTAGTACTCAGAGACATACCTCTGATTAAGCTCGGAGACGAGGACGAAGAGGATGAAATCCCGCTACCTGATAATTCAAATCTGCAGGATGAAAGTGGTACTCAGAGACGTACATCAGGGCGAGTTCCAAAGCGTTCAAAGCGGGATGATGGTGAATGGGAGTATATAAAACCTTAGGTCCTTAGATTTAATGGAATTAGAGAGTTTTAGTATACTTTTAACCCGATCTAAATACTTTTTCCCGCTAACCTGTGCTGAATACTTAAAAATACAGCCGAAATCTATATAAAATATGCATATGATATATCACAGGATTTCCTATGTTTGTCCTATTTGTTAATCCGGCGGATCAATCCGCCCCGTGCAGGGCGGATCAAAGATTTATAGAACCGCCCCGCGGATCGAAGGATTAGATCCCGATCCGCCCCAAAGGCGGATCGGGCCGGATCCGGATACAGATAGGCCTCGAGATGGAACCGCAAGACCCGCGTACCGCCCCGCCCCGCCCCTCAGAGGGGCGGTTCGTGGTCACGAAGTTTAGACCCGCGGGGCGGTTTGGGGACGAGGAGAACCGACCCTCAAAGG